>CABPRJ010000023.1:0-117600 GCA_902439185.1 Cinara cedri
ATGGGTGTTACCTCTTACCAAAATCTCAAGAGGACAGCATTTGACAGACATGTATGGCTACAACAACAAGGCTTAGCCTTTAGAAGCTGATGATGAGCAGCTGTCTATAAACTGATGTATTCATAATCACTTTACTAATTAATTAATTACTTCGCCGATTCCTGTGACTCTTGCATCGGTTTCTTTATTTTGAAGGTATGGGTTCGAATGCCACCGCTGCCGCCGAAAAAGTTATGACTGTTAAATCAAGTCGACAACAAATGAAAGAATAAAACACTAATAAACAAAAACAATACAATTATATTCTTATTCAAAACACAAACGTTCAGTTAACTAAAATAACCTCTGTCCATATACACTTATTCGTCTTGTTTTGTATGTGTATACTTTGTATAAACGGATCGCGAACACGATTCACCGAAGAAACAATATTCACCGCGAATAAAAATATTATTTTTTAATATATTATCGTATAGGTTTTCAATGCGGCGAAAACGGTAAATAAATCATTGACACTTTTGTCTTCAGTACCTATGACGTATTGAGATAAATATTCTCGTCACATGAATATAAATAAAAATTAAACATCTAAAATATATACCTAGTCAAAATAATAACAGGCGCAATACTTCACAAGTGGTCTTCTATGTCCCCTATGGTTCTTTTTGTAATCGTCGCAAACATAATATTTTTTCAACGATAGTCAGTTCGAAATTGAAAACGCTAAATAATTAATTAGCCCCCTACGTTTTTAAATTAGATAATCATTTAGATTTCATAAAAACATGATCAACACTAGATCCACTTTTTTCATTACGTCTAATTATATATTTGATAAGACTTATAAATCAATATTCATTAATCGAATCGGGATATGTCATATTTTATAATTATGTCATTGGAATTTTTTGACATAAATGTTTGTAATATATTGTGTTCAAAATTTATATTCACTTTTATAAAATAAATTTCTATACTAGACATATAATTTGTGTTTAATTCTTGAGCGTCAACGATAGTGTTTCTTAAGAAAATAATTTTTCCGTCATTTTGGTTTATATGGTGTTAAACATGCATGGTGTATTTTAGAATTTTAAATTGGGAAGTAATCAAATAAGCCAAACTATTGTTCATCAAATTTTCGAATTTTTATTAGCACATCTCATATTCGGATATATTATATACCGATCGGTCTACATCGGTAGTCTGATAAGAACATGTTTTATAATTGTGAATAAAAAAAGCATTATGTTGAAACATATTAATTTACAAATATAGCTTAAAATAAGCAAGTCGATTAGATTATATTATTGAATACAATTTTGTTTTATTTTGTAACGTTTTTAAAATAATAAGCTGGCTTCATTGTTTAAAAACAACATACCATAATCAAATTATTTTTGGGACTGTAAGTCACAGGGCGTGCGCACGGGGCCGGCCGGCAGAGGCAGCATTTGCTAGTTTTTTGAACTTTCTTTGGGACTACCGTGACCCGGAAATATTGAATAATGGGCTTCGGTAAAATTATACTTCCACAAATGACCATTATAGATAAAACAAATTATCGAAATTGTTTTTTTATTTAGTAAATATCTTATTATAGATTATAGATTTTACCAGTATAGAACTAATAAACCTGTCTAATATAAAAAATAATTTTTTTCTACATCTAAAAATGTTTTTTATAGTCCCTGTTACAAGTTTGTGTTTGTGAGAAGAGTTCTTCCAAACTTAATATTGAAAAAAAAACAAACATAGATGTACCATGACACAGGATAGAATAAATGCATTATTATTTTTATTTGTCTAACAAGAATTAACTTGTGTAAACTGTGTAAATGATAGTGAAATTGATGAATTTAAAAATTGAATACCTGTGGAACTTAGATATTATTATAAGTATGTATTATAAGTCCACAATAAAAAGTTTATGAACATTAATAAGAGCTTTGATTATTTCATTTATAACTTACTATGTACCTATTTGACTATTTGATTATATTATAAATATTAAATGTTAACCGTAGGCTAGTGGAAAATTGCATCTTAGTACCTTATTGTACAACTTCTTATCAAAAAAACAAATAAATAATAGAATTTTGATACCCATTGGTAAAAAAAATTAAAACTATGGACCGGTGTGACCGTAGATTTTGACTCCCTAACGATTTGTACTGGAGGAGTCTAAAATTGTTTCCAAATTTCAACTCCTTGATGGAAAGTGTATATCTATCTCTAGGTTTATTTCGACCATTTTTTTGTTACAATTTTCCCTAACGCTCACTGATGTTTATTATACATTATTTTTATTATTTTAATTAAATAGTTGATTACCTTGTACATATTTTTTGATAACGAAAAAAAAATAAAACATAGGTAGGTACTATTAACTTTGATTAAATATTACATGTTGACTTTATAAATGTTATATATTATAATTATATTTTTATGATTCATGTCCTTTCTTTTATACGATTATTATAATAGGTCGTATTTTTACGATAGATACTAATTTGAATTGATTTTCTTTGCGTTACAGTTTTAATAAAAAACAATAACAAAAATACTTTACAGCGAGAATAATTTTTTTTTACTAACAGAATTGACTGTTGGTACTTTTTCATTGTAGCCAATAAAAGCATGAAGATTAATGAACACTAATAAAAACGGTTAACTTATTATTTACTGTCTACGTTACTTCAAAATTACCAACAAATATAAATTACAATCGTATCGTATATAATAATCGTAATCTGTTTGATACATATTTCATTTAAATATATTCAACATCGTGTAATTTAACCAGAGGGCTAAGAGTGCATGAAATACTGTAAACAATTTTAATTTTTAAATCATTGTTACGTCGTAAATGAATGCCACATTGTAAAAAAGGAAAAAAGTTTACTAACCGATAAAATATCAGAGATGGTACACGCTGTACACATTTGAACCACATAGTTGAACAAACCGTTCACAAAACATTCACAGAGACCTCGTTCTAAGAAAATTATATGTATAGCAGAAACTCTGCTAATGGACAACGGTAACGTCTATGAGTTTTCCTTCCCTTTAATGTTGGATGTATAATATGCCACCCGTTTTGAGCTCAATTTTAGTACAAAACAATTCTAGGCTACAATGTTAATGTAACCTTCTTTCAATAATTAAATATCCGTTTAATTTATTAATCACCACATCGTACGATATAATCGATCCGAAATGGCTGCTAATACCGCAGTCATTCGTTTATATGCAATTTGAATTGCCCGTGATATATGTTTCCATCATGTCCGTATTATATAAATACACGTTTAGACACAGGTACCTACTGACCACCGGTGAATATTCATTATGATTAGTGCATTCAATAGAATTATAATAGAATTAATATTTTCGGACTACAGACGTAAATTCGTATTTTGAATTCAACAGTAATCCGCGCATAAACACACATATAATTTGTTCGATCAAAAGTCCTATCCGGTATTGGCAGACCCGTTTGGAAATTCATTTTACCGAGGTAGGTAAATGAAATACAACAGTGCACGGCATCGAACGAAAATTATTTCGCTGCAAGTCTTGCAGCAATAACATACCGCAGCGAACAAATTAATTGGCGTTACTATGAGCCACGTGTTCGTCTCTTTTATTTAAAATTAGTGAAAAACGACAAATTTTCGGTGCAACTAACCGCTCTGGTTTGTGAGCACACCTTAACTCTGTAATAAATCCGATGCCGTTAGATATTTCACGATCCACTTTACACGCTTACACAGCAAACACGGTATTTGCGGATTACCGGTTAAACCGATAGATTCATCCATGTCGGCATAGTGAGACAAATCGTATTTTCATAATTCCGATATAACGTCTACAGTTGTACGACAATGCGCAGTAGACTTCTAGAAGCGTCTAGTAGCTTCGTATGTCGCTGGCGAAACGATCAACGCCGGAATAGGTAAAGCGAAACAACATATGAGAGGGGGTCAGAACCCGCAGGCGACGCTTGACCGACCTATATATGTACATTGTCTGGTTTGGTAGTCCGTGGCAGAGTATTTTGCTAAATTGTAGTTTTGAGACCATCCAGTGGCGATTTTGGTCTGGATTTGGGTCACTGGTAGTTGACAGGTTTGTGCAAAACTCCTGGATACTGAAATTCCGGTTACATGAAAGTTTAGACGTAGAACTTTGATGTTTCTTACATCTTAATTAGCATTTTGCTTTCCGCGCGCTCTAACGGTAAAATTATTCAACTGATTGAGTGTGATGCGTGTGGATCGTGAAAGGTCGTTGTAACAAATTGATTTGTTCCATAGACGTTCTAAACTTACGTTAAGCCAATAAATTAAACATTTAAATTATTATCTGTCCCGTTTAGCGTTACCCGTGCTAAATTTTTGTTTTACCTATCGGTGAGTGAGGGCACTCGACAGTGGGAGAGCGTTTGTTCCGTGTTATAGTCGTCGCTCGCAGACGACACGCCGTTACTTTTATATTTTTATACGTAGGTGGTGATCCAGGAGTGAGGCCAAAGTCAAGACCAAATGTGAGAAACTAGAAAAAAACATCGGATAACAGGAAAATTGTAGGAAAACCGGAAAAATCAGTACAACATTAAACAAATATTATTAAAGAAAATATATAAAGCCTATTTAATTATTTTACTATAATATAGCATATATATATATTGTTGACAAATCATCACTAGTTCAACTGAACTATGTTCAGAATNCTTAGGGAGTCTTTTTTTCTTCTATAACTCTGAAAAGATGTGGATTCCATTTGGAAATATTATTTAGCTTTTAGGCAACTAGTATATACAGCAGCGGTTCCCAAACTTTTTCCCATCGCGGCACATTATTATTAGTTATTATTAGTCACGGCACACTTTGGATAAATATTATCTACTTATCGAATAATTCGTATATAATGATGTCGGGTATTATTATCGTCATTATTAGGTAATAATATTATTATCTCTCGATAGCTGTATTTGTATATATATCCCTGAACTGTTCTGTGTATCATACATTTTTGTCTTTTTAATATTAAATTATAATTCGTTCGGTCGTATGAAACAGTTACGTTCAAACCACACCACAACAAGCCCGAATTTTATTGAATTTTTGCGACGTACTTTTTATAATAAATATGGATAAGTTTTTAAATATAAAAAAAAAGCTTGACGATTATGATGAAAATAATGGTGATAGTAAAATAAAGAAAACGAAAGTTACTGAAACCATCAAATCTGGTACACAATCTTCTGGTGCAAGCCGTAAGTACCATGATAATTATTTAAACTTTGGTTTCACTTTCTGTGGTTCAGAAACTATTCCTATTCCTCAGTGTTTGGTATGTGGAGAAAAACTTAGTCATGAATGTATGGTACCTAGTAAATTAAAAAGGCATTTTACTATTAAACACGGTCATTTGTTAAATAAAGACAAAACTTATTTTAGCCGTTTATTATCATCAAATGTAAAACAATTGGAAAAACTAACAAATATATCCGATAAAGCTCAGATTGCTAGTTATAAAGTTGCTGAATTAATAATTAAAAAAATGCAGCCTCACACATAGCTGAAAATTTAATATTACCAACTTGCAAAGAAATTGTAAAATCAATGTTAAGTGAGGGTGCTGAGAAGGAAGTTTCTCGTGTTCCATTATCAAATACACAATATCTCAACGAATTGACGATATGTCTTCTGACATTCAAAAACACGTTTTTGAAATTTTATGTCATGGCCGAAAATTTTCATTACAAATTGACGAATCGACCGATATTAGTCAAAAATGTCAATTATTAAGTTATATACGATTTATTGAAAACAACGAGGCTATTGAACAATTTTTATCTTGTAGTGAATTATTAACAACATCGACCAAACAAGATATACGATATATATATATCGTATATATAATATATATAATTGTATATAATTGTGTCAGTGATACTCTAAAAAAAATTGAACTGTCATGGACAAATTTTATTTCCGTATGCACAGATGGAGCTCCTGCAATGACTGGCAAACTTAAAGGCTTTGTTTCGAGATTAAAACAAGATTTTCGAAATATTATTTCAACCCATTGTTTTATACATCGTGAAGCTTTGATGATTAAATCGATTCCAGATGAGCTTAAAAATGTTCTTGATTTGGTAATTAAAATGGTAAATTATATATTAAATCAAGAGCTCTTAAAACACGAATTCTCAAAAAAATGTTTGAAGAAGCTGGTTCTTGTTATGAAATTTTAGTTTTACATACTGAAATTCGATTGATATCAAAAGGTAAGGTTTTAAACAGATTTTATGAAATGAAAAATTTAAAGTCTAAATGCTGCTGATCTATCAACACATCGATGAATGTCCATAATGTTGGATGATATGCACCTTAAATAGTTAACATTAATGTAATTATAAATTATATTGAATTAAAATTAAAATTTTTAAAAAATATCTTTGGCAACATATTTTAAAACACTAACCAAGTAATGAACTAAAACCACTATGAATTTCCCCCTAAACATTCGATATATTATTTTTCGATATTATTCAGTTTCATTAATTTTTATTCCAATATATTTAATTCGCTACTTTTCATTTTGAATTTTTTTTTTTCGCTTTTTAACCGGTTACCGTCAATTTCGATACCGATAGAAATTGCCGATTCGCGTTCAACGCTGAACGCGAATATTGTACACTGGTACGTTCAAAAGACGGGGATAAGAGATACGACACCGGGCGCGGTACCAAATGTACTCAGAGCCCTAGGCACGGCGCAACGTATGCGAGAGGTGCAAACGCAACAGGCTCTGTAACCACGGGGTACTAAACAGAGCCCAAAGGGGTAATGGATTCTAGGCGGAGTTCGGTTGTACAAGTTTTGAAAGACCGTAATATTTAAAATTTTAAAATAATACATCTCGTACATTTTCCCTGTTTTCCTAAGTTTTTTTCCGGTTTTTTTTTCAATTATTGTAAAAAAAACGGCTTGGAAAATCCAAAAATGCATTAAAATTGCATTAAAAAATGTAGGTTTTTATTTGAAAATCCAAAGTTGTAATCACCACAGGATACTTCCTTAAATGATGTGAACAATGTAAATATTCGAAAAAATCGTTTTTTCCACTATACATAAAAAATCTAAAAATCAAAATTTGAATTTATAAATAATTTAAATATAAAAATGAAGTGAGCATTAAAAAAAAAAACACTATTTATATTATTATAAATATTTAAGAAAAAGAGGTAATTATGGGAGAAATATATCTCTTCGGCTCCTCCATTTGAATGCTCCTGTTTTGTGTTATTATTATTTATTTTATTGATTGTAGTAATACAAAAAAAAAAAAAAAGGAAATTAAATAATTAGTCACTATGTAGTAGTACATATAAAGAATAAGATAGAAAATTTGGTATAAAACAGGAAAACAAAAGGTTGAATTATAAAATAGATTAATAAAAAAATCAATCACGGGTGATTATTTCGTATAGCTGTTAAAAGTCGGAATAAGTTATTTAAGAGGGATTTTTAAAAGAAGTAATAGTTGCTGCGTGCAGGGTTCTCAACAAAGTGTTCGTCTTGGGATTTTTCGAACGGTCAAGACGCTCGATTTTCAATTGAAAAAACCGTTAAAATTTATATGTTTAAATAAGCAAATAAAAAAAGGTCATCCGAAAAGAAAAATAGTGTTACATGTGAAATTTGTATGGAAATAATTATAAGGGTATTTAGTGCGGGAGAATGATGACGGCATGGCGGTGTCATCAAAAGGCAAATTGATGTTATGTGCCTATTGCGTATTTGTATTTGATTCATATTGAAATGTTTCTAACGAAAGTAATAGATCGGATATGGATTTTGTGTCCTCAAAGGGCCGTAGCAGATGGCGTGGATTTCTACTATGTTTGAAACATTTTAAATTATTTTGCTTGTAGATAATATTGTATGTATCCCTCTCGAATACCGAACGCATCGTTATGTTTATTAAGTTATTTACATTTTAGTAAACACCCAAGTACTCGGCCGCATTCGAATCTTTTAGTTACACTGTTTCAATAATGTAAATGATAAATAATTGTACACGGATAATCTTATGTTGTGCGAGCATTACATTACACGATTAACCAATGAAATATTTATTCATGTCGCGACAATTATTCCGCAATTATTACACGTTATCATGCGAAACGTATGGAATTGATCACAAATAGTTTCTATATTATCCCGTGTTCATGACATAAACAAAATAAACATAATTATTCAAAACATACACAAATATTTCACGATTGAATCAATATATTTTGTCTTTTTAGCTTACGGCTGCCGGCATAATCATTAAGAGGTAACCCTTATGGAATTGTCGTTGTGTCATTTACTTACAGACGGTTATCCATACAGTGGTTCAAAATATCTGTACTATCCAAACATCCGTTGTTTATTATCGCACGAAAATCGACAAAACATTAATTTAATCGTGTATTAATTTCGCGAAACTAGAAATATAATAACAATATGATGTAATCGACAATACGGTTTACACTACACGACAAGAACACAACGATAAATAACATTATTAACAAAGGAAAACGTACGTAGTATGATATTATCACATACGATAATCTGCAGTATAGTTACGCACGGATGTACGCGACTAATCTAATTTATTGGCTGTCCGATAAAACCGCATTGAAATTTCCTCCACGATTCCTCGTTTGCCTGCTCCATTTTCCGCCGGAACGCCTCGTTGTTACGGTCGAATTGTTTGATTACGGCCAATAGCACGTCGTCTATGGAGTTATCTGAAAATTTATAACATATACATTATACCTAATGTTATAATACATAACATTGTTAATAGAATGGTTTTGATGAGAAAGCCAATTTTAGTCGGATATTTTTATTTTTTTTTCGATAAAGGTATCATGTTAACCAATATTTATACATCAAGTCAAAACGAGAAATAAGTAAGAAAATGAGAATTAAGTCATATACGAATAAGCGACGTTGGTCTCTATCTATTTCTAAGGTCTTATCAACTGGTAAAAATAAATATAGCGATTAAGTAAACACGATTTATGTGTATAATTAAATTATAACACAAATCGTAAAAAAAAAAAAGATAGACACATTTCGCAAGATGGGTGGGCCACTGTTGTACGTGAGAAGTAGGAAGGTAGGATATAGAAAAGGGATTTACTGTACATGGTATATTTGTACGCAACGATTAATCATTGCTAACGAAAAACGATTCTGAGTGGAGCTCGGTTAGTAGTAGTGCTTTGTCAACAATATTATAATATAATATTTCATATTATAGTGGTATAATATTAACATAATTTTATAATTTTCAATTAGTTATACATCATAATATATGGTTTTTAACAAAAACGATTTTCGTCAAAATGTAATATTAAAATTATAATAAAATAAAAAAAAAAAAATACTACATTAAACTCAATTTTTTTTTGCCACAAAGTACGATTTAAAATGAACCTCCTGTTGATTTTTCAAGTATTTCTGTTAATCTAACAATTTTATCAACATAGTACCTACCGCATAAAAATTACGTAAAAAACTAACAAAATTAAAATGTCTATAAATAGCTGAAAATGTGACAAATGTTTTGAAAATTTTACCACGTATAGAAAAAGCTGATATAAGTTTTCTGAATAAATTTCAAGTCTTTAATATTTTCATACATTTTTCTGTTCTTTCTACGTTTTTTTGGTTTTGCTCAATTTTTTGAAAAACTACACTAAAAAAAAAACGACCTTCTATGTAACAAATATATTAAAACTGTCACAATAATAATCTCTTGTCATTTTTTTATTGGATTAATATTTCTAATAGAAAACATAAAATATAATTAATTATTTATCTAGATAATGCTTAAACAGCCTCTCACATTTCAAACCCCTGGAAGTTCTTCTGTTCGTTAAACACATAATCTCAGAAAAAATGCACCCGAAAGAGAATAGACCAATTGTTTAGGCATAGTGAAGATCGCTGTAATTTTTTACCGAATTTTACCTGCCTATATCATAATGTGGTATCATATTTTTTAGGGGTTCGATAAAATATTTTATTAGGAATTAAGAGATACTCCCCCACTCCCCAATTCGAACACTGTTTCTAATGTATTCTAATTTCACGTATAATAAACATTATCATTTAAATCGTAATTACGTCTGGGAGACGACGGTGGCGGAGTGTAGTAACAGTACGTTGAGTCGCTGCCGTCCTCGGCGAACGTCGAAAAACCGTGGCAAAAAGACGGCACCGTGATAATGGACCGGCCGAGTCTCGAACCGATCGCCGCCGTGTCGTGACGGCACGCGACGATGCACGTTGCCAACATCAACCAGCCGGACATCAGTCGTAGTAGTGGAGGTGGGTCCACGATTTTCGAGAGAGATCTGACCGCCGCCGTCGGTTTTCGTCTCGTCTCCATAATCGATGATTGACGCGATCTGTAAACAAATAATAAAAGTTTTCAGGGTTCCAAAGTCAAAACGGCAAACATGCAGGTGCGTTTACAAAAATATATTTGATTGGGGAGGAGGGGGGTGGGTTAAGGTTATACACTTTCATACTCGAAGTGAACTAGACCAGTAAACCATAATTTCAATTGTAGGATAATTTATTTTTCGTTAAAAATATTAATATTTTAAAACATTCATTTTTAGCCTTTTACTAATACTTTTACTAATATTACCCTATTATATATTACTAAACAAATCTGAGATTCAATATTTTTTTGTCGGTCGCATTTGAATGCATAACACATTTATTTAGATCACTTGAAGATTTTAATGACAAAGAGCTTAAATATGAGCGTTTCGCCAAAGATTGGTTATCTACACTATCATTAGTCAAATTTTCCTGCTAAAAAAATCATAATAAATTAAGTATAACTAAAGCGTTTGCTAGTAACTAGTATATTCTAAGCAGTAAAAAAATAACAAAATTATTACAATTTATAGAAGTGGATTGTCCATAATATTATTTAAACATTTTAAGCACTAACTAAACATGTTGGAATAAATGTTAACGCTGTAAATATTGCATATTTTTATAAATATATTATAATTTTAAATTCACTTTTATCGTTTGATTTTAGTTTTTTTGATTAGATTCACCGCGTCGACATCGGTTTATAGCTTATATAGGTTTTAGCGGTCAATAGTTTCAGTCCGATTTGTATTCTGTGTCTGAAGAAAGTTACTTGATAAACTCATACTCAACAAGTTTCCCAGTATATAAGCTGCTAGTGTAAATTCTGGTTGTCTTATAGCACACAGCAATAATTAGTATTTTCCTGATGAACCATCCTTATCAAGCCAAGTACAAATTTCTAATAAACTATGGATTATTGCCTTAAATGGCTCATGGAAAATAAATATTGAATCATGTCTATCTTACTTAACTTAAGTATCCATCTTGATGGACATAACACAACAGTTTTAAACGGTTATGGATTGATGAAGAATATACACGTGTTATTCCAATATCGATAGTCCAATATGTTAAGTACGTATCGAATGATAACAATTATTTAATAGATAAGAAACTATGACTATCAAGTTCCGCTACTAGTCACTAATAGTGATCATTCAATTGATAACTCTATAATATCATGGAATAAAACTGTAATTTTAAGGATTTTTTATTGGAGTAATACTTAACTATACGATCTACTCAAATTTTGATTGTACAATAAAACTACGGGTTTGTTAAGTGTACGATATATGTCCCGTAGTTACTCGTAATTAACATCTAAGCCATTTTAAGCGCCACCAAATGTATTGACTATCGGTGGATGATTTAAACTTTATAAGGATTTTCAAATAGACAAACTACGTTACTGTAGCTTACCATTGGTGCTCGTCAAAATAATATGTATTTTGAATTAAGAATTTTTAATTATTACAGCAATTTTACAATGGCGTAAAATAGTAAACTAAAAAAAAAAAAAAAGTAATGCTTACTTCATTTAAAACCAGTATAATGATTGTTCACTCACAGAACTTAAAATATATTAAGAACTATTTACTCTATGAAAGATAAAATTACCCATAGATTGCTCTTATTATTGTCAATTGTTTTCATTCCAGAATCATACGGTCCAAATTTATACAGTAAGTTAGTGTAGAAAACCAGAAATAGTTATTAGTCATAGTGAATAGTTAATAGTTATTAGGACTAATAGTCCATGATAGTACGATACGTATATTTTGAAAATCCGGAAATATACGGTCCACAATAATTCGGTTTGTGCGTTTTTCCCCCGGATTTCTACATTTTGGGAATATACGGTCAATGTATACATTTTTTCAGGGAGAAAATGGTCCAGGACTATATGGTAAATCATTTTCCGGATATCTATGGGCCGTGACAACACAGTGTAAATATTTTTAAATTCCGGGAAAATGCGAATCGTGAGGTTCGTGTTTATTTTTTCCGGATTTATAAAATCCGGGATTACACGGTATGCGTATGTATTTTTTCAAGATCAATACGGTCCATAAGGTTACTTTTCGGGATTTCACGGCCTCTCTGTGTGTATGGTTATGAGTCAAAATTAAACAGTTAAAAGTAATAGGTGTTTCTTAAACGATTACTCGAACAGGGTGAGTGAAAATGCGAACGCGACCTGGATATGCTACTGGTAATAAATATTTACTTGAAGATAAACTAGTATAACAGTGATTTAATAACTATCATCACCTAACAAATAAACATAATAATTAACAGTAATAATTAATATTTGTAATATTTTCATGCAAAAAGTATATACTTAATTAAAATAAATTGGAGCCTCACCAAGAACGTAATGAAGATGGTGGTGTATTGTGAACCCAACAAATTAAATCCGAAGCATTCCTTCCTTCGTGATACTATAGAATATTATGGCGATCGCTTACCATTTAGCGTGGCAACGACTCAAACATAAAAATCTTTATTTAACATGATATTATACGTGTCACAAACGATTAATTTATTTTATTACAAGCGAATAAATAAATGTTATCGCGCTCTGCAGCTTTGTTCGTGTCGTCGAGTAATAATAAAACGCGGATAAACCATGTTAAACAAGCTTTGTTGTTTACACGTTTCTATTGCAATCGATATCATTCATTATCGTATTTTCATCATACGTGTTTTGTCTTTGATCATAACATTATACACGCTGTATCTACAAATTCGGTAAATCAAATCAGTAACAGGCGAATTATACCCCTTTGTTTTTTATACCATGCGAGGTAAAATACTGCGATGTAAAATTGATACAGGTGAATTTTGACAATGTAACAGGCGAATTAAACCACAATTGTACAAAAATATAATTATAACACACATACATTTATAATACTAATAACATTTTTACGATTATGAGTGATTAACTGTGTTATCTTAAATATTATCGCTGGATATAATCAGGGATGAATCCAGGTGGGAACCTATAGGGGGCCGAGCCCTCTCCCCCCAGACATATAATTTCTCCGGTTTTTGTATGAGAATTGCATCAGAAAATAATATATATATATACAATATATTATATTTCAATTGTATTTGTGTGGTAAAAAATTGTTGCCCCTTCTCAGATCTTTGCTCTGGATCTGTGCCTGAATATAATAATGCTTTTTGTAAGTGTATGAACTAAAAACCAAGTAAAACGATATTGACAAATGGTCTATATTCATGGGACACCCTGTATATAAATTTTGATAAAAATACAACTAGTGGGCCCATAACCTGGAATATAAAAACTTGAACGGAATACGAGACAATCCGTATATCCGGACAGTACAAATCTGGACGGTACAAAACTGGACCATATAAATCTGGAAGGTACAAATGTGGAATAAAAATGTTTGAAAACCATACAAATCTGGACGATGCAGATCTGGACGGTATAAATTTTGAATTTAATATTTAAAAAATTTATAAAGAACCTTGTGTTAAATGTTCAAGTATTTCTTCGTCATACAATTGTATATTCCAGATTTGTAGCGTCCAAGTTTTTATATTCAGGTTTTTACGCGCTCTCTGGGTGAATACACAATACAAAACGTTAAACAAATTTTCATTACATTTAAAAAAAACTGAGGGTAATTAAAAAAATAAGTTTTAAAAATGTTTAAAAAAACAATTTAAAACGATTTAAATTTATAAAATAAAAAAAAAAAAACGTCTCAGGATAATACGATAATGTCCTAGTGATGCTTTGTCAACAATATATATGTCATATTGTATTAATTGTATTAATTATTGTATAAATTATATTCTACTACAATAGCATGGTAAAATAATTAAATAGACATTATATATTCTCTTTAATAATATTTGTTCAATAATATACAGATTTTTCGGCTTTTTCCATGTTTTTCCCCGGTTTTTCACATTTGCTGGGAAAACTGGGAGTGATTTTGACCACCGGCTGTCAAAGCACCCGAAGTTTCAGTAAACTTTGGTGTTCGGACGTCTTCGATCGCGTCCACTACGGTGGCCGTTTTCGTCAAATCAGGGTTTGTTGTCAAATTCGGGTTTTCTGTGTTTCGATTTTTGGCCGCTAAAGCCCTCGCATTCTCCGAAAACTGGGGGACTTTGACGTCGTCGATCGGATTTACGAATAAGTCAATCATCATGTATAGACGTGTTGCAATCCTCAAAACAACCGTGCAAAATTGTTCTGCAATTAAATTTAAAACTCTTAAATAAAATAGGTACAATTATTTCTAACACACTGAAAATATCATAATTCTAATACTAATAATATTTCTAGCGAAATGACCAGCTAGTGGCGACTTTATTCGTCGACGAACAGCTATGATGAGTATGGAAACAGCGATGATCAGTATGGAGCGCATAAATTCGCCACATGTAATTATCATTGAAAAATACTTGTTAACAATTAAACTGTTTAATGTTAAGTAATATTTCGAATATACACAGGTACTTGATTAACACTACCGTGTGCAATATTGTAATGACGGTTTTCGATCATTCCCTACAAAGGTAGAGCAAAACCATCATCAATATTATATTGGTCATGAGTAGACTTCTTTCGATAAAGACCAGAATGGTCGATATCATCTTACAGTCGTGAAGCGTCTCGTAAATCACAGAGAAACAAAAAAATATGAAAGGTACTTTGAGTGTATCTTACCAGTTACTTAATAAGTCACAAAGTCCACTAAAATTTGTTCTTAATTATAAAATGTCGCAAGACCACTTGGAGCTTTTTTTTTTGTTGTGTCCGAGCTAGAAGTGGCTCTAACAACAATCCTAATTTGGTGCAATTAAAAAATACTCCGAGAAAGTTATTGTTTACAAAAAACATTTCTGTTGAAAGTGGCAATTATTCTAATTAAGATCTCACAGGACGTTATATTATAGAATTTCGTTCAGAAAAACGTCGTTTAACTGAACCAGATAATAATGTAAATGAGGGTGAACTGGAAACATACTTAGATCAATTGTACAGTATTAATTTAGGATATTACGTTAGAGACATTTTAGAGTATATTGGTGGGTATATTATACCTACCTAGTGATGAATATTACCTTTTTACATTAATATGCCAAAAATGTATAAATTATTGAAATTATTCAACGCAATTATTTACGAAATATCGTTATTTCATTTGATTAACACGAACAATGAACGAAAATATAAACGTAATTAGGTACAATGTTTATCCTGTGATAGTTTATTCGATCGTAATTACCGCCGGAAACATGAACTTAACATTCATGGTGGTAGTAAGGTAAAAGTGAAAGACGTTAGTCTCGGTGTAGCCAACAATCCTTTTGCTGCTGCACGAGTGCACGACTGAACTTTGAACGAAAAATAAAATAATATTTCCAATCAAATATTTAATATTATTATTTATATTGTCGTTTTTAAATATTTAACATAAAAAAATATTGAACAATATAGGTATTTTAAAATTTACAATATTGTCTTATCATCAGAATTTGTAACAGCTAAAATCATATATCTTAAAGAAAACTACGAAATCTTAGATATTTTAATATTTCTCATATACTGAAACATTACAAATAATTTCAATCCTTATGACTTTCCAGCAACAACAGCCATAAACGAAAGATGTTTCTCATCTCTTAAAAGAGTAAAAATTTATTTAAGGCTAACCATGGGAGATGATTGGTTAAGTGATCTTTTACCTTTTGGTTATTAATGTAGAAAGCACTGAAGCTTCTAAAATAAATTTAGGTGAAGCTGTTGATCAATTTGCATGTTTAAAACAACACCGTTAATCGTTATCCTTTAACAGCTTAATGTTAGTTATACATATCCATTCATAATAATCAAAATAAATATTTTTTATTTTTGTTATTGAAAAATAAATAATTTATCTACAATTAAGTATATTATAATTTATATTGTTAATTTTTTTGTTGTTTTTGTTAAAAAATTATATTATTGTAATATAATCAAGGTATGACTAAATTGTTTATATTTAATACGTCGAAATTCTGTGCATAACATTCCAGTAGGTACCTGAATATTTACCCCCTCCAAATCACCTACTATGGCAATAAACTAAGTGAACCTACGTGACAAAAAAATGTTGAGTCGGAAAATCAGTGAGTGGTTGCCCTCTAGGCTAACAAAAACTGAAATGACACCACTGTTAAATGGTGGTTAAACCCTCAACCATACACATCGATTGTACCGATTAGAGAATTTATATCGACGCTTGAGTAGACTTTATTGGTACTATAATGTTACAACTTTTTGTGAAAGAGTTGTTTTTAAAAAAGTGGCGTTTATGTCAATTGACCTTATAACAGTCAATGTATATTGCCTAAACATTTATTAACTATAGTAGTGACCAGTGACCACAGACCACTTTACACTTAGTATATTTCTCATTATACGTTTATAGGGGGCCCAGCTCGCTCAATTGTTTCATTATCGCCTATGAAACACACCCCGTTTTGAATATAATATGAAGCAACCATTATCACAAGTTTGAATGTCTCTTAAAATAGTGTGTTGTGAGTCATAGGTAAAACTCGAAAATCCGAAATGTGAGACGTAGAAAAAATAACAACGGCCTATACTGATGATGGGAGTGCCAATGTTATGAAGAGGGAAGTAAGAAAGTTAGCTGCTCTACATAGAGTTATTTAGTATATTTCTATACTAAACGGTAAATCTTTACCAACTAAAAACGATTCTAAGTGGAGTTGAGTAAATCAATTTTTTAAAACAAATTTAATTATTTACTTATTTATTGTATAGTTTGATAACCATAACAAAACAAATCGTACAATGAAACACATAATATTAATTTAAGAATTTATTAAATACCTATCCAGGAGACAATATTATATTTTATAAATAAATTGTATTACGTCAAAATCAGCACATTTTTTAGGCATAATTTAAAGTTTCCATAGTCTAATTGGCGCAGTTCTAAAGGGAATTTATTAAATACAAAATGACCGACAAAATTGAATGAAGATTGAGTGAACATTTTGTGTGTTCAAGGAACAATGACTCTATTCAATTTATACCTAGTGTTAAAATTATGTTTGACAGATTTGTTTAGGCTATTCTTTATCGTACAGATAATTGCTGGTTTAAAAAAAAAAGTTGTTTTATTGTTAAGACATTGAATTCCATGTATAAGCCTATATTGTGACACTATTGGTTCTTATTAAATATAATTCTTGATATATTGTTTTGGGCTATTTGAATTTGATTAAAGTTAGATTTGCATGCACTGTCCCATGCAATTATACTATAAGCAAGCAATGACTCTACCAAGGCTTTATATATACAGTTCTAATGAAAAATTGTTAAAAAAGCGCTTTAGTTGGCTAAAGGTATAAAACAGTTTTCTTACTTTGGTCATCCACAAATTTATGAAAACTGCATAGGAATATAGAGGTTCTTAGAACACCGTGGCGCACAAGGACTAAACACAGTGTTCAACAACCTCTTGACCGTTCCGTTAGTAAAGCAGGTGACCAAAGGTTTCGGGGTTTTTTGTGTGGTTACTGCCGAACGCATTCACGGAAACATCACGTGTATACGACATATTGTATAATAAAACAGCAACGTAGTCCAAATTATCCATTATATACATCACTACCGCAATGGACGCTACAACTTTATAGTGCTGCGCTGCTTTACTTTAGGTGCAATACCAAGATTCAAAAATTTAAAATGCCTTTAAATAGCTCAAAAATCGCCAGAATATTTTGAGAAACTATACCATATCGATATCTTAAACCTAATTAAATTATTTAAAATATTGAAATTGTACATATTTTTTTTTCAGATTTTTCCAATTACTGGACATGCAACAAAAAAAAAATCAAATCATTTGTTATTTTTTGATTGGACCAAAATTTCTGGAAGAGTTGTACACAAACACAAAAAGTAAAAAAAAAAAAAAAAACAATTTAAAAAACAAAATACATTTCTCAGTTTCTCACTCCACTCAGAATATAAAAAAACGGCCAAGTCAGTTGGTGTCCGTTCGATGAATATGACTCGGATTATAATTCAATAATATTTAATTTATTATATTCAATAATAATATTTAGTCGTAGTATGATTTAGTACGAAACACAACTGGAGGTTTCTTAGCCGCTATATAAGGGCTAATTGTGACATGTGGTGTGATGTGAGAGCTGCTCGATTTGAGTAACATTTTAAAAAATGACAATTATTATTGTTATCATAACATGAATATCACGTAGCACTAGTAAAAATATTTATGACTTCGACAATTATTTTTTATTTTTTATTCCCCGATTGGTTTGATAATTTATAGCGTGTAACAGATATTAGCTTATCTCGGTGTGTTCCGCGGTCTCGTGTGCGTGCCGTGAGAAGCGATTGGTCACGAAGACCAGATACCTCTGCGTGCTCTTTAGCCTGACTTACGACCGTCGCCGTGCACATCACGTACCTGACAATAGCTGATAACCGAATAAACATAATAATAATAATTTTATTACACGAGAGTAATTCAAGTTTTTTCTGCTCTGCTGGTGCATTCCTGACCGTTTGTCCTAATTGTTTTCTCTCGTTTTATTAATGAACCGCGTGATTTTTTCAATTTTCGTTTAAGATTGTTCTACTTTGGTCTTTAGATTTCTCGAATCCTGGTGCCCAATTAAATGCCGCAAATCCGCAGGTTTCGAATCCTCCGTGTATGTGTCGGGGGATCGGGGCGTCCGCCCCGTCTGGAAAACGCGGTATTCTCCGAAAATGTCCACGGTAAATATCACTTAAGTCAAATCTTGTCCGCTTCATTTCTTTCTCTAAAGTTTCAATGCCATGCAAAGATATTATATTCATGCAGGAGAAATAATGACGAATCACTATAGGTGTGCCAACATATCAATACCTACACGCGTGAACGTTTTTATTTCGCAGGACCACTTACGTGCGTGTACGGCAAAGATCGTTTAAAAAAGAAATCCGATAATTCGTATTGTAGTAATACTTTATACTGCAATATATAGCTACTTTGTACGATGGTCGAAAGATTTTCCCGCCAATTAACTATTGTGGGCATTGTACTCGTGTGCATACGATTATATTTGTACACACGTGTCGATTCTGATGCACTTTTATCCGCCATTATTATCAGTTTATCAATCGGAAAAGTGTAGATTACACGTGCATTTTATAATATTATATTATATTAATAACCTTTCAAAACTCGATATATATTGTAATACAACAGGTGAGTAAATCACGTACACGGACCAAAGGTTATAGTTATAATATAGAAGCGCTATTTCCTAGTTGAAACGTCTAGACGCCTCGCAGAAAAAAAAATCGGTCTACAGTTTTTATTTATATTATTATTATATTTTTCCCAAAGCTACGGGGGGGAGGGGACACTTTAATTACATAGGAACCTATAGTTGGCGGAGTGTTAGAATTACAGATGTAAATTGTATTGCATAAAATATAATAATACCGCTTGTATATTAAAAAAAAAAAAAAAAAAAAAAATAGTATATAATAAGATAATAAATATTATAAATTATAAGTTTTGATCGAGGTTTTAATTATTTCGTTAAAAGGTCAAACTGCAACTAAAGTTTACAGTTTTCAAAATGTTCTAGTATAAATAAATATTCAATATTGCTTATAAGTTTTTCTTGTTACTTCTTAGTTGTCTGCACAAAAATTCATTGTAACTGGACAAAAGTAATGTAAGAAAATGTAAATGGTATGTATATAGAAGAGTATAATTTTATAAATCAAAAATATAATACGTGATTATAAAATATAATATAGTGAAATTTGTTTAAAAAATAATAATTCAGAATTTTGATTGATTCAGACCGAAAATATTGTTAGAACATAATACACTGTATTACGCACACGCGAATTTATATGTTTATTTAATAAACAATTTTAAACTACCGAGTTTAAAACGAACGGTTTAATTTTGAAAATGGTTTCAAAGCGTTGACATGACAATAATAGGTTTTAGTTTCAAAACGATTTCATTTCAAACTGTTTTAACCGCCATCATAACATAAACGTACTAAGAGATGCGTATTTAGACAATTTGATTTTATTTCAATGATTTAGTTAAATTTTTGAATGGATCGATTTCAAGGTTAGTGATATTAAAACAAATTCAAATTTAACTTTGATTTTTTTCTTACTCAAGTTAATATTTTCAGTTATTTTTAACTCAACCGTGTTGTATGATGTAAAAAAAACATTCAAATATTATAAGTAATCTTAAGGGAACGACATCATACCGCAGAGGAGAGGGCTTGTTACGCCAGTCCAACGGTCCCAGGAGCATCCACTTCTATCACGAATGTTTATTAAAACATAGTTGTACATTTAGAAAATTAAAAATCTACTAACAATCAAATTTAATCGTTGTTTGTTTTACTTATTTGTTACTTGACTTTAATATGTTTGAAACATTTAGTGATTCGCCCGGTTCGCCATAACATATGCATATGATTAGAGCAACTTTAGATGTTGTTCGGACTGTTGGGACCGACGCCACACTATTAATACGCTCACTTCAAGAGCATTTTTCTTAACTGATTATCAAGTTTGTCGAACATGAAAACCGGTGACCAACCGTGGTAAACAATGTTACTATACAATGCTCTGACGCATGATAATAATTCAATAAAATATTATGAAAATAGTATGATGTATGCAAAAAAAAATAATTATTTTATGATTAACACGAATGCTGCGAAATGCGGTCGAATGCGTCATCTCAACGGTTTTTATTCTAAATATTTTTTTTTTAACGCCGTATCAGCGTATAATTTGATTACTGGACAAAAAATCATAATACGCATTTACAACAAAAGATCGATCGACCGATCGGGATTTTCCAAACACCTGAAGGGAACGCCTGAATACACAGTTAGGTTAGTTGCGTTTACCAAGTGTTGATCGCGTTTGTAACTCCTAAAACTGGTGTAATCATCATGGTCTAAACGGGTCAAATGTCCAATCACGACCCACCCACAGCTGGAATATATATATTTTTTAAGCTCAAATTTTCACAAAAAAAAAAAAAATATATTTAAAACAATGTCTAGTTTATTAGTAGTCTATAATATTTTTATTTATACGCGGCTGGTTGTCTCTGGGAATCTTTTGTATTTCATAAACTACATGCGCCGCGCGATACTGCGGAACTTAGCTCGAACGTCTTATTAAGTAAATTCGCTATTTCATCAAAGTATTATTGGCGCCTATTTATTCAAACAATAATTGTATGTTTTACTTTATTATTATCTGCTCATTGCCATACTATAATAGGTATTGTATTGCATTTGCACACGAACTCTGAGACGTATTTGATAACGAACGCATTTTTATTGACAAACATGATACGTCCGCATAAATTTAATATTATATATTTTACGATATAATAATATAATATTATTTTATAAATAATTTTAAAAAAAAATAAACATTAAATGGGTCAGTTATGTGTACGTGTCCTTATTTGAATACCGTCAAATTGAAATATTTAAGATACACCGGGCTTATCAAAATTCGTGTTACAGTCAAATTTTCAAAAAATGACAACAATTTTTTTTGAAATCGTATATTTTCAAAAATATTAAATTGTCTTTATTTTTAATGGTAAAACGACTACCCGTTGACGGGAATATCAAAAACATCGAATTTTATTTAAACAAATACTCCGTTTATTTATGGAACTTTCAATATAAGTTGTCATTATGTAATATGAAATTTGATAATCCCTGTATACTACAGTATACCGTTTTCGTATATTTACAAACATACATAATACAATAAATAATACAATTATTACAAAATAAAAATAAATACATTTTATTAAAATACAGTTTATTAATCGAAACATTATTAGGATTTCCAATAAGTGTTTACAGCGTATGATTACATTAACACATGACTGTGCTCACAATTTGTACGTACGGCAAAAAAATAATAATATTGTTCGAGTTTTAATGTAAATTATATAAAATCAAAACATTTTCACGCCCGTGAGTACCCGTTTATAAAATACATGTTCAAAACCCCGGTGTTAAACCTAATCGAAGGTTTTGCTGTTTAGGAAAAATCTCAACTAACGGACAGTGTTATTAATAATTGGTAATTTTTTTCATTTTTTTTTTTTTTTTTTTTTTTTATAAATTAAGGCTATTTTATTTATTTATTATATTTTAATTTCGTAAATATTCGCCGTCGTGCGGATAATGTGTACAGAAGTCGGGGAAATCGTACTCGGCCCGTATAAAATGGGACGCGTTTGAGAGCAAAACAAAAAACAAATACTTATAGAACGGCTCGCACGGACCGCAACGGCCATACGGCAGTCGCTAGTAATCGATCTTCTTATCTTTTTTCAGGATCCTGAACCAAAAATCTTCGAACTCCGGCACCACCGCGAATATGGAACGGCGGGATCGGACGGCGCCGGCTAATTCGGCCATCGTCCCGGACTCCCGGTCGTCGTAGCTCCTGTTCGCGGCGGCGTTGGCGGTGGCGGCCCGGGGACAACGCGCGAGCGCCGCCAGAAAAACCGACAGCGATAAGACCGCGACGATAACAATGACGATTACGATTGATCGTCGGCTCGACATGGTTAAACAGAAACTGAATATTATGCAGAATGTGACCGGCCGACGCCGCGGCGGTATTTTCACGGCCGACGGACGTTGTCGCGGCTGTTGGCGCCGTCGGAAATTCGATCGCCAACAGATGGCGTCCGCCGAACGGACGGCGAGTAGCCCGCGGTCATATAACAACAATACAAATATTATCATATATTACGAAATGTAAACAACTCCCGGTACCGCACTCTGCATCCCCCCAATCAATGTACACGGAAAATCGATTTTAATTCGATTATTTAACGTGTATTAATATCGATTGTTATATATATATATACATACATTGTCCGTACGTTTTTTTTTCTGTTTGGAAAACGTAATTATTATTCGCGATTACCCTGATATTACAATATAATATATTATATTATTAAATTCGCGTTACATAAAACTACGTTCATGCCGGTGAATACGGCGGCGGCGGCGGCGGCGGCGGTAGCTAAACAAATATTACCTAGGCTACATAAATGTATGTACATTTTTCGAAAATCAAACACGTCATGTCGACAGGGTGCGGCGATATGGGGTCATGTTACTTTAAAATTAAAACTATAACGGCACAGTGTCCAAATGACGAAACGAGAACCCCCTGTCAAAGTGTACCAGTAAACAATTAAAATTATTTGATAATATAATAATTAATATGCAACGTAAGCGAGCCGACCTAATATACAAACGAAAATAATAGTGGCATACCGGATTAAGGTTTGTATTTTGTTTTCGCGCTGAAATCGGTTGGTCGACCAATATACGTTAGTTATTATTATATTATAGCAATTTGCAGTCTATACGAATCTCGTTTGTTTTCGAATTATCAGCCGTTGTATACCAGCTATGGCGTAGGGTGGGGCCATTTTCCTCGCAAAAGTAAATGTGCTTTCCTACAAACAAATTGTTCGCGTATATTTTTTTTTTCCCAAATACCTATATTACAATAGATACCGATTAAAAACTCTAAGTAATACAAAAATGCTCAAACTTAAACTTAAAAATAAAAAAGCCGCCACTGACTTTCTGTTTACCGTTTTCTGTACTTTAATTCGTAAACTGCGACATTACAATTTCAGAATATTGGATGAAAATCGTTTTGATGATGCAAACGAACAAATCAATTTGTTCTTTAAACTTATTTACAAATTAATTATCTTTGTTTATGCATAAAAATATTCTTGATCAAAATATAAAACTTAAACGTATACCGTGGCCATATTTGTTTGAATGTTAGTCATTTCTTTTTCGGTAATGCAGGAAAACGCAGGACAGCGGCAAAAAACGGTATCTCATTTTTAAATAAAAATAACTAGATATGTCATATTTGCTAGTTTTTGTTAAATTTTCATCGACCCGTCTGTCTATATGTTTAATATTTTATACATTATTCGTATTTTAAAAGTGCGGTATTTTTTTTTTTTTTTTAATTCAGAGGGATATCAATTGGTTTTACTATATTTGATTTAGATTCTGAACGGAGCCAGGAATGTATTGGTTTTACAACGATGTTAATTTTATTTGTTAACAGCTTTTCTACCAGAAATTTTACTCAGTTTTTAAAGTATAGAACTTATTCTGAAAAGAAATCTGACTTGAGTGGTACTTTAGGGCGGTAATTTGTTGATTTTCTCAGGTTTTATTATAATAAACAGGAAAACATATCTATCTGGCATGTATATATTTATTCTCCATATTAAATAATACCATTAATTGCATTCAATGATCAGAAATAATTTGTCTATAGGGGTTATCGTAGTACAATAACATTGACCCTTAATAATAATGGCTTATTACACCGGCATGGAATAACAAAGCAGTTTACATGTTGTCAGTCTTGCGCAATAATAAAAAAAAAAAAAATAATAATAATAATAATATATTTAAAAGAATAAATAGATGTGCATTGGTATGTATTTGTATATTGTAATTTATTAGTACACTGTACAGTAAGTAACATATCTAATCACAACTACCATCTTTCCACCCGTCTCTCCATCTTTCATTACATTCGGTGCAGTCAAATATTGTTTTTCCTATTTTTTTATTCACTTGATTGTGTATACCACATAGCCAATCGGATAACGCTTCCTGAGAACTGGTCACTGGTGGTCGAAAAGTTATCCTGTTTAAAAATACATCTGGCGATATTAATTATGAATTATCAGTGTCACCAATCAAATGGTTCATCTAATATATAAATACCTACCTCATCCAGCGAGATAGTAGCACCAACCAAGGTTAAAATGGATGCAACCCGATTGAGCACAGTTCACCTTTTTTACGACCCGAGTGAGCACAGATGCAACCAAACAATAAGAATCCAAAATACAATCCGATTGAGCACAAAAATACATCAAACATTGACGTGCTTATTGTTTATAAAATAAATATGTCAATATTTTAGATTCTGAGTGGAGTGAAGAAGCTTATGATTTTACAAAGATATTTAATTTTTTTTTTTATGGACAACTTTTTTACCAGATATCTTGCTCTGATTTTTACGAGTAGCACCTTTACTGAAAGGAAATCGATGTGAGAGGGAGGGGGGGATAATTTAACGAGGTCATTTTTCGATTTTCTCAGGAGATTTCTCACCAAATTTGAAAACCCGAAAAAAACATGGGAAGACCGGGAAAAACGTAAAAACCGGGAAAATTGATACAACATTAAACAAATATTATTAAAGAAAATATATAAAGCCTATTTAATTAGTTTACTTTAATATGGCATATATATTGTTGACAAAGCATCACTATCAACTGAACTCCACTCAAAATAGTATTTTCGTATGGTTCCAATGGTTTTCTATTACAATTACCGATAACAGTGGTTGCACCCGTTCCCATTATCTTATAACGTCTTTTTTAAAATTTTTTTGCAAAATACTTATGTCCCAAATTTTAATATATTTCAATATAATATTTTCGTTTTTGTCCTTAAAAATATATAAAATTGTTTATAAATGTCATAAAAAAAAAAAATTGTATAATAAATAAACTAGATATTTTATAATGGTATCTCTAAATATTTATTTCCTACTTTTTAAATAAATATTTTAGTAAATTTTCAGAATGTTCATTTTTTAAATATTTGTCATAAGCCATGATAGTTGCATTGATATTTTACCTTTCTAAAAACTCATATTTTTATGACTGTTAGTTTCAATTGACCGCAAAGTATAACGATTGATGAATATTTACCCCAGCATTAGTAGTATACGAGTATTTCAAAAAAATCGTATGTGTCAGTACTTGGTTGTAGACAGACAAAAAAATTTGCAAAGTTGCATTCACTTGATTGCATTGAAATTGAGTTGTTAAAAAATATGAACCATGCTCAATCGGGTTATTCAAAAATAAGGATTGTACTCAGTCGGGTTCCACCGGTTGAAATTCACTATTGAGCTGCTGTAAAGTTTCAACAATGGGACGAATGGTATTAAATGTAATTAGTTATTAACTAATAGTAAACGGTAAATTTGTTTAAACATTTTTACTATGTGGGCCGCGTAAAATTGATTTACACCACAACTAAAACACAGGCTATCTAAGTATTAAAAAATAAACTTGAACATTTTCTTAGAAGTAGTACGTTATGAAAAGGACATTAATGTAAAATGTATAATATAATTTAAGATTTGTCTGAAAACAATAATGTGATGAATATCAGGTATTATTTTTTATACTTATTCAAATTTATTTAAATAATTAAACAGATACCTATTTTAGAAGACATGGGCAATATTAGTGTAGGTGTGCCCACTTGAAGTACCTACTAGTTGTACATTTATACCTAACTAATCAAAAGAGCAGCAATAAAAACGTATTAGTGTTACTTACAGCTGAGCAAAATCACGCGCACACATTTCACATGGATAAACACGACCGAGCAGTTTAAAAAACTGATTTATATCGTTCTGTTGATCAAGCGTGGGCTCGTCCGGATAGTATGCTGCCATTGTATGGAGTAAACTCCATGTACAGAATCCTATATGTAAACAAAAAAAAGTATCAGTTTTTCAAATCCTCGATCTTGAGGTTTTTTTAATAGGTATAAATAGTACCTATGTATGTAGGTATTTCAAAATTTCTGAAGGAATTGGATGCCTAACGGTTTTAAAATAGGCAGTTTTCATTTTTAATTCGTAATACAACGAATACAAGTTTAGTAGGTAGGTAATAACTATATATTCTAAACATTATACAAATTAATACTAAAAATATCCACAAATATATTATAAAGATAATATAAAATAATGACCATATATATATATATATATATATAAGTATATAAGATATTATAATGTCTAATATTGATGAAAACTTCTTAATACAAATATAAAATTTCAATATTGTACGATTATGTAGCGTTAATTATTTAACTCACCTAAGGATTCTCTGTTCAAAGGGCAATCGTGGTATCCCATTAAATTTACTTCTGTCGTCGGAGGAATAAAAAACTTGAGTTCAAATTTTAACAGTTTTTTTAAAAATCGTTTAAAATAGCTGTCATGTAAACAAGGCACAAACAAATAGATACCGGTCACTATGGAAGGCGAAAGCAATATTCTCGAGGCATTTTCATATTATCTAAATTCGTTATATTAAAATATAAACAAATTAATAAACCACTGATTCCAGAAAAAAAGACGTTTGCTCTAGCTTTAGCAATGCGTTTACATTTTATCATTTACAACAGTATACTGGCTCTTTTTTAAACTACCTATACCTATGTGTTTTAGCCAGAATAATTGTTATGTAGGCAACTACACAATATCTTTAAAACATTTAGGTTTATAGTCGTACATTTAAATAGTGAAAATTCAATAACCTTCAAAAATTCGTGCCTAGGAACCCAACCTAACCTAACCAAAAACACCAATTAGCTAACCATTAGATCAGCATCCCTAAAAACACAAAGACAACTCTGCAAAGCCCTTGAGATGGTCTGTAAGGACTTAGTGATGTCGCGCTTGAGGAAATATTCACCTACATTTATAACAGAATAATTTAAAGTAAGGTTCAGGACTGATTATACCAAAAATGATCAAAATATGCGGTTAAAACTATCAAAATATTCAGGTTTTTCATTTGAAAAAAATACAACATTTCTTTGAAAATTTTAAAAAATAAAAATGTTAAAAATAAGTTAGAACAAGTAAATTATGTACCTAGTATTAAAAATATTACTGCATGGTACTACTATGCTTCCTCTACTACTGAAATAGAGCTGATAATAGTGATTAATGAGAGACCTTGCTTTTCTAGATTATTGATTGCAAAAAGTTTTCTGGTAGAAAAGTTGTTCATAGATAAAAAACAAAATTTAAAAAAACAAATATTATGGTAAAACCAATTGATTCCTCGCTATCTAAATCTAAAATACAGTGAATTAATTAATCTAATGGGGACTATAGGCGTAATTAATATTATTAGCCGCGGGTCACATTGTGGCCTTCGAGCCGCGTGTTTGACATGCCTGAACTAAGTTTATTCAAGTTTTTTTGTAGCAGATTTAAAATATAGGCATGCGCATTGAGCAAGTAGTATTGTAATCGGTAATATTTCTAAGATTTTTTACGATTCAAATTTATTTATCGGTAATAAAATATCGGTCATCGATTGGTGATCTGGCAGGAACTAGAGGGTTCCATCGACCGTGGGGACCCTCTAGTATAGAGTATAGTGGTTTTCTCGATACGGAAAAGTGAGGAACATTATAATCAAAATAGTATTTAAATTAAAATAAACAATACAATAAATATACAATCTACATTTACAGTTTGATTAAAACACAGTAGAAAATTTTAGTGATTCTTTGGATTATACTGGAAAATCGTGAGCAAAGTGAAGAAATTTAGAATATGGTAAAAAAAAAAAAATAATAATAATAATAATAACGATAAAGTAAGGCGTTTAAAAAAAAGTAGACAGTAATAATGAAAAAAGTCAGCCACCAGATAGCCTGCGATAGATAATAATTATGTATAATATAATGTTATACATAGGTATGTGTATTATATTGTGCACATAAATACACAGTTGGAAAAATATGACCGTATCGCCGAGGGAATTTCATATCTCCGTATAGAATTTTAATAATTTAATCCTATTATGTAAATATCGTTGGCTTTTATTTTTTTGCTGCATACATAATGTTATACTATTGTACCGCCGTAAATGCAGTAATTTATGTTTTTATTGTACTCGTATTCATTATTTTACAATATATTACGTTAAATTCGGTATCCGCGATAAAACGAGAACAGACTTTTGCCACCCTTGCCGCGTAAAACTTAAAAAAAAAAAATAATAATAACAATAATAATAATAATATTTTACGCTAGTAATACGACTTACATTATACAGTAGTAACAATAAGTGTATCGGATCTGAACACGGCCGCGAATCGTTCGGTTGTCCCGGATGGGGAAAAAAACAAAGAAAAATGTTGATTACATTTTCGTAAAGTAAATTTATGGGCTTTGACTGTACGCAGTCTGTACTGTACGGTCGAGTGACGTAACCGGCCCTTCTCGCATATAATATAATATATATATACAAGATATATTATATGATTTATGTTATCACATCATCTACTGACTCCGGAGTATTTGTTTTGTTTTTTCCTTTTTTTTTTTCTTTTTTTTTTAACTAAACTCCTACTTGGAATAATATTCGGCGGATTCTGCAGTGTGCATAATATTGGGATAACAAACACATTGAAATCGTAATTTTTTACAACAGCGACTAAACAATTTAATTTATTATGTACTTTGTACAGATATATAATCTCAATAGACATATAATATATGTACATACTTAGAATCTATAGGCTGTATAAAAAAAAAAAAAAATACCGTCATGTGTAGTATAATACATATTTTGCACTAACACATCGTTCCAATCGGTTTTTAATTATTTTTATTATTTTCCCCTAAAACAGAATATTTTGTTAAAGAACCGTTTATATACGCCAAGAGCTTACATCTAAATTTAGATTGTATACAAATTAAAACCAATTGAAGCACACACAAATGTTTGATTAATATGGTCTATGAAAGTTAGTTTTTATCATATTTTACATAAAATTTCTCTAGTAAATATCAGCTCAGTAAAAAATATCAATGGAAGAGTTACAGTAATAATAGGTATCGGATGTATTCTAAAAAAAGGACGGACATACTTCGCACGTGGGTGCAGCCACTATTGTATATGGAAAGTTGAGAAGGTAAGATATAGACGGGAATTTAATTTACATCTATAAACAACGATAAGCCATTACTAACGAATCTGAGCGGAGTTCAGTTGATAATGTTGCTTCGTCAACAATATATATGTCATATTATAATAAAATGATTACAACAATGTAAGTTTCAATGACAACAATGATTGTTTAAAAAAGATTAATTAAAATAATAAAAACTTAATAATAACAAAAATAAAAAATAAACAATTGCCAATGACAACCTTATTTTTAATCTTTCAAAGGCCGAGGTTTTCCTCGTTATCTCGAATATTAATAAGAATTTTAAAAAAGGACATCTTTAAAGTACCACCCAGAGAACTCAAACTAGGTTCTCTAGTAGAAAAAGTGTTCACATAAAAAAAAAAAAAATAACTATCTTTGTAAAATTAATATATTCTTCGCTGAACTCAGAATCTAAAACTAAAACAAAATGAGTTCCTAGTTATTTATTAGTTTTTTTACTAGCTTGACTAGAAAAATGTTTGAAAAAAATGATGTCTTCTCGACTTTTCTTGTGGCTTACAGTTTCCACCCTTGTACAGTTAACCGTTGTTGCCACATAATGGTTTTAATGGCAATATAATTATTTTTTTTATTTACCGAATTTCTAAAATGTATAAGCATATATTTAAATTAGTATCAATAAAGTACTTAAAAACCAAAATACATTTGGTCACTTTTGAATGTTAAATATTTACCCTATATTATTTACACTTTTTTTATAACGTTAGTAGTTATGAGGCCTGTGGAAAGAACATCCCTGAGAAGAGCAGATTATGTTTTTATTTCTCACTAATATTACTATAAAATACATATTTTAAACCCATACGATTGTATTTTTGTCATAAACAATGTGTAAAATAAAAAAAAAATCATTCATGCATTTCAACATCATAATCATGTAAATGATTTTAGAAATGTCTGTTAGAAGTTAATTTGATGCATTATTTTAGTTTAGAATAACCTTTTTTATTTTATTACATATTAAAATAAGATATAATAAAATAAAATGTGATTATTGTACTTCTAATCACAACTTATATAATAAACGTTTAAGTTTTGAATTAACGCTGGTTTTTTTTTTTCTGGGGATATTTTTATATGAAACCATAAGTTTTATATCATTAAAAACAAGAGTTATACTATACAACTATATTTTTAAACATTAAATAAAAATTAATAATATATTTAATATTAAAATTATCCATTTATTTCTTACATTTTAATAAATGTTCAAAATGTCGACCATTTACAAATAAACACATTTCCATTAGGTTTAAAACTCCACGGTGCGTTATTTTTAAAAGGATTTCTCTAGAAATCGAAGCAAAGATGTTTAATATTTTTTTTTTTTTAGTTCATGGTTGTCCTAAACAGTTATGTTAATGGTGGATACGTCTTATTCCATATTTCATTCACTGTTAGCCACCAAACTATACCTAATAACATGTGTATACTGTATAACATGTACTATCCAGAAAAACAATATTTAAAAAAAATTATTAAACATTTACATTAAAAACAGGTACTTGCAGGTAGGTACAAGGTACTATTTGAATGTTTAAATAATTTGTTTACAAATAGAGAATCCATCGGCAACAAAAGTTTTGAATATGTTTTATTACGTTTAATTAAAATTGATAGATATAAACTATTCCCACTAAATTTAAAACTTAAAACAGTAAGTCAAATGAAAATCAGGACTTCTAATCACACATATTAGAAGCAGATTTAAAAAATAAACAAAATATCTAGGTACTGCGAATAAGAATTTGTCCATTTTTTTAGTAACCGTTTCTCTAGAGATAACTTAAACGTACAATTGTTTGTTTTTTCATAGTTGATAAAAAAAACCTTCAAATATGAAAACTACAAGAAAAATCAAAAAATTAGGAAACTAGATCCAAAATGTTACAACAAAGTAGTGTCATTTTTTGATTGGAGTAAGAATTTTGGTAAATAAAAAAATATGAATGAAATAATAACTAAAACAGTGCGTTATACTGTTATACTTAATATCTTAAAGTAGAATAACTGAGAAACTTTTCGTTCGAATTTTAATTACAATACGTCAACATTTTCAGAAAAATCATCCGATTTGTTGCAAATTATATTGCATTAAAATATGTAGGTGCCTGTTTGAAAAACCAAAGTTGGTGTCATCACAGGATACTCATTAAATGTTGTGAAAAATCTAAGTGTTCGAAGATATCGGTTTTAACTGTACTAAAAAATCCGAAAAAATTCGAATTTGAATATATGAAAAATTTAACCATAAAATGGGGTGAGCACGCTTAATTAATCACCCTGTATATATATTTTATATAACTGGGTTTTGACGATAACTTTGTGCATTACATTGTGTAGGTAGGTTAGTCTTATACATGATTCTGCAGCGTTTAAAGCGGACGGTTTATTTATAATTTTTTTTCCGCCGGAGGGCAAGCAATTTAATAAAAAAAAAAAACTTCGTACCCAATAATAATAGCGCCTAACAAATATTAATAACATTGTTACAAAGCAGATTTTTTTTTTTTATATATATATTTTGTATTATTAATAATAAACGCTTGTAGGGGAAAAAACGATGGGTTTCCTCGTAAATTAAAGGTGAACGATTTTTTTTATTTATTTTTTTTTACTCGAGGGTCCACGTGTACGAGAGCCGCCTACAATATTTTAATAACTTTTCCCTTCGTTCGTTACATATACTGCGCGTAGCAGCAAGTAAGGCGATTCAATTTTCGCCTGTTCGTTTTTTATTTCGTTATTATTATTTACATTTTTTTTTTTTTTTTAAATTGATGTTTATTAAGCAATTAGAGGGTAACGCCAAGCTATTTTCGTAATAAAAATATATTTGCAATTCAATTAACCGGGGTGGCGAGATTTTTTCGGGGTCGTCTGCTCTGGCACGCACCCTCCTTCCCAGTTCAAAAGAAAGGATTACAATGCGATGTGCCTGTGTTTACGATTTTTTTTCCCTGGGAATAAAAATAAAAAAAAATAATAATAATAATAATAACAACTTTCCCGCGGCGAGTTAATAATAATAATATGCCGTTTACCAGTTAATCGAATTTCACGGCTAATATATAAGAAGCGACGGATCTAAACCATGGCCGCGATAATTAAAAATTAATATATCCCCGTTATTAAGTTATTAAACGGTATAAGCGGATGCATAACAATATTTATTTTACCTCTTATTCAGCGATAATAATTTACGACGGTGAATTTTGTATTGTTATTCTGTGGATTTGATTTTGCAAGTACCTACCTGTTATAATAAGCCGTAGGCGCCCGGTGGGTGGGGGAAAATGGGGCATCTGGCCCCTCCCATGGAATTCACAATTTCAAATATACTTTTAATAATTAATTAATATTATTTTAAGCATTTTTTTGGGTTTGATTTTATTATTTCCCTCCATGATAAATTTCCTGCGGGCGCCCATGTAATAAGCTATACTCAACCCGACATTCTTATCTACTATTTTTTAGATTCTTTGCAAATAATTGGTTTTTTTTGTTTATGTTTCTGTCTGATGCAGGGCCTAAAATAGTGCTTCCCCTAAATTTAAAATGTTCAGTAAAACATTTTAATTGTAGAAATAACAGTCATTTGGAATTTATACACAAGTGTATTTTAATTATTTTTTTGTCTCAATTTAAACTGATAACAACTTGGTAATTATCACTTTCATAGAAATATCATAAAACCTCAGACCTAATAATTATAAACTGGTCCTGTCTGTATTACTAACAACACGCGTCGTGAGCCATGATAGAGCCAGAGCACTGATAAGTGACTGAGTGATCGTTGTTCGCACGCTATTCCTGTGCACGTATATAGATGGCAATTATTAAACGGACTCACCGAGTTTTTTGATAGATACATTTTTGGTTAAATTTAACATACAGAGTGTCCCACCATGTTCGACAGATTTGTCTAGAGTTGATAGTATTAAATATTTTAATTTTTTTTTTTTTTTCATTCAGTTTCATTCAATTTTTATATAACTTGAGAATGTTTTTAATTATACTTTCTTATTTTTAACATCAAATATTATTATTATTCAGCACCAATAACACAATAATATACCTAATAATTTATTTATTAGTTTATATGACGATGTCATAATACACTTTATACTGAATATAAACGTGACATTTGGTTACTTAATCCAAATTGCATTATTTTATCTATGCCTTTTCAATTTGTCTTCCATGTGAATCGTAAACTAAGCTCTATTTCTTTAAAACGGCAATGTAGATGCAGCTACATATACAGAGTATAGGGGACACGCAATCCATTACTTTATAGTCTAAGGTTTCAAAATGTAAATCATACGGAAAATTATAGTTTTTTCGGTTTTTTACGCATAACGCATAGACAACGATAATATTGCAAATATAGTTCGGTACAGGCGACGCAACAATAAACCGGTCGGGTACATTAAAACGGTGATTTATTGGATAATTAATTTTGTGCGGAATTTTGTGCACATCGCGATCGTACAAAAGGAATATTATTATTATTATTATTATTATTATTATTATTATTATTATTATTATTGTACATCCGTATAATATGTATGTGGTGTACACGACTACTACTGTGACTCGTCCGTTTCCGGCTTCGGAGGGTGAAACACGCAGGAGGAGGGAAGGAAGATGAGAGTTTTCGTTTAAGACACTATATAAGCGAAAATTCCAGTGACAATAAGCTTTTGTGTACACTACGGTTTCCCAGTGATGGTAGTAGTAGTAGTAGTAGCAGTATTAATAGCAGTAGTAGTAGTTGGTAGTGGTAGTAATAATAGTAGTAGTAGTTGGTAGTGGTAGTATTAATAGTTATATTAAAACCGGCAATCAACGACTTATTGTGCGGCTGCACGCTGACAGGTACAATAATAATAATGGGGAGATAAAAATGGTTTGACGGATATACTCCGCTAGAAATAATAAAGACGACTATTGAATTAATTTAATACAAATAATAATAATAATACGTTTATATTGATGGACAAAGTAAGTATGTGCATACGAAAATAAGTAAGTAAAAAAAAATGCGAGCACAAGAACCAATATCAGAAAAATAGTTATTATAATATTGGATTCAAGATTAAATTAGTATAGTAATCAGTGGCAGCGCTAGGTTTTGCGGGGCCCTGGACAATTCTTTAGTGCAGTGGTGACGAACTCTTTTTACAGGGGGCCATACAAAATTACAGTAATTCTTGGTTGGCCAATATTATATTTTATTGTAGGTACATCTTTATAAAGGTACAGTGATATATTTAATTATTTATTATGTTTTGGTTGTTATAAATGAGAAAAAAATATAAAGTATAAACATGTATTTTTTTTTTTTAATGTAAGTGTTCATTTTTTGAAATATGAATTATTATTTTTTTCAATTTCGATTTAATAATACTTTTGTAGGCCGATTAATAAATTATCGCGGGCCGTAGTTGATCACCACTACTTTAGTACAACTAACGATTGTATACTTATATAATAATAAACCGTGGGGCCCATTAAAACGAAAATGAGCGCGGAACCCTGGACTTACGGCACTGATAATAATGTTTCTTATCCAATCACATTTAAAAACTATGATAAGGATAATATTTTTGTAATACATACTCAATACACTACACTACACGTTAGCACATTTCTGTTTTTTTTTTTTCTTCAACCAAGGATAAAATTACGGTCTGGTTTAATGGCGAAACTAACATAGTTTTTGATAAGTGGCTGCTTTTAAATTTTATTTAAAACTAGTGGGCACCACCGGGCTTTGCCAGGATGATTTTAAATTCCGAGCGATGTGTTTTACAATGATTTTAATTTTTTTTTGTGAACAACTTTTCTCCCAGAAACTTTACTCTTATTTCAAGTGTACATTTTGTTTAAAAGAAAATTTTATCTGAGTGGTACTTTGGGCAGGTATTTTTTTTATTTTCCAAGCGGTTTTCATAATAAATAGGAAAAAAACGTAAAAGAACGGGAAAATGTATGAAAAGTATTATTTTCAATTTTGTTTTTCTGTTGTGATTCAGTTAAAATTATTTGTGCAAACTTGAAATATAAAAACATAAAACCTATATTTGCCTTTTAAAGACGTCGTAAAATTGTCAATATATTTGTGTCATTTTTGAGCTATTTGTAGACATTTTAATTTTGTTCGTTTTTTTACGTAATTTTTATTCAGTAGTTAGTAATAATAATTAATAATTGATAAACATTAAATTCTCCTCTTTATCTTACCTGGCCTAAGCATCATTCGAAGTATGTCCGTCTTTTAGATTCTGAATGGAGCGAAGATTATGGTTTTACAATAATGTTTCTTTTTTTAGTCTGTGACCAACTTGTCTACCTCAAATATTGCTCCAATTTTTTAAGGTAATTTTTCGATTTTCCTAAGCGTTTTCCCAGTAAATGTGAAAAACCGTAATATATAATAATATATTAAATGCGTACAAAACTTGGACACACACACATCGTACTAAAAACAATAGGTGCTTCGCTACGTTCCGGATCTAAAATATAACATACTATAGTCAAATAAACGAAGACAAAACACGATATTAGTTATTATAAACTGTGGATGAATTAGAGGTACTGTAGTCAAGGAATATGCCTGAGTCGAAACATTCGCACAGGAGGTTTCTCATCATCCAGTACTTCTTTACGCGATTAAGTTCGTGCGGGGTAGTCTGCAGAAAAAAAAACGATGTTAAATGTAATAAATAAAACACGGTTCGTCACAATAACGTGACATTGCGTGCGAATTTGTAAAATTGTCAACACAGGATTACAACGTAAACGAATAGAATTATCAAAGTCTGATAACTTTTTATATTTTTATTAAAAAATTTTTCTTTGTTATAGCCATTGTTATGTTTGAATTTCGTAAAGATATTGCGCTGTAAATACATTGAATCGAAATATATAAAATATCATGTTTCTATATTACCTCGGTTTAGTCATGAAAAAATGATTTTACACCAATAGTACAATTTTCCGTCTCTTTTCTACTGTATGCAGTGGTTAATTAACGGGGGAGAGGGGTCCATAGGGTCTGGGCTCCCACAGACACCGATATAATTTTATTAAAATATCATTCAAAAAAGGGACATCTATTAATAGAGATAAAGATTTAAAAAAGCTAAAATGTTTAAAATATTGAAGGGCAATAACGGTTAACTGCAGTGTTTTAATGGGGATTAAAACAGAAAAACCAGACAGAAAACGGTTTTATTACACATATGTATGGCACAGGCAACGCCGGGCGGGACAGCTGGTATATTGCATGGATTTCTATTGTACGGCAGTGTTGTAAAATATTCTATTACGAATTCTAAATAAATACATTTCTTTAGATTCAAAACCAAGCTAGCAATGTATTGGTTTTATAATGATGTTTATTTTATTTATATCTATTACTGCGTGACAAACATGCGTCTACTAGAAATCTTGCCTTGATATCTAAATGTGGCACCTTTTCTGAAAGGAAATCTTGTCTAGATGGTACTTTAGCATGGCTAAGCTTACAAATATAAATCAAATAACTTTATGTTTCTTACTTTCCCGTCTTCCCATCAGTGGCACACCCGTCCCCAGTATCAGCTCTTTTTTTTTATTATTATTATCATTAACATAAAATATGGATACCATTTTATAGCGCCGAGTTTATCGGCGGCGCGTCCTGCGAGTAGGTATAGCGCGCCCGAGACAATAATTTTTTTTTCCCCTTGAGAACTCAACAATTTACCCCCCCCACCCCCTCCACACATACACACATACAAACACACAAAACCCAATAGCCCGTGTCGGCCCTTTTGTAAAGAGACGACACACACAAAGTCCAATTACGTATTCGTTGGCGAAAACGGGCTCGTTTAACAAGCGGACGACTATATTATTATTATCAGAGAGGCGGAGGAGCCGGTGTGCACCGGCTTTGGATTACCAATTCAAAACAAGCTCATTTCTTCGTCACCGCCTTCCCTCGTCCGAAGCACATTGCACACAATGGATACAATTACTTGAACGACATGCGTTTTACACAGTCCTGCTGTACTACAGCCCGTATATGTGTGTGTACCAACTCTTATTAAAACTTCTGCTCCGGTTATGCATATTATAGGTGTATATAATAAATAATAACATTCACCCATATAATAATATTTATGCGGAGGTGTGTAAGCAATATTATAATATTATATTTCAAACGCTTCGAGACGGTTATATTAGCGTCAGGCCCGTACACAATAAAGGAGGGGTTGGGGATTCGATCCCCTCACTATTGCCTATTTTTTTTTTTTTTTTTAGATTATGAACGAAGCCTTTTCTGTCTGTAAACAACTTTTCTCCTAGAAACCATGTTTCAATCAAAACATGACAAGAGAGTAGAGACCTTGTTTTTTGTATTTTGGCTCTAGTCGGTACTTTGGAATGTTCATTTTTTGAAATTATCATTTTTATTCAAGATAATAAGAATAAATCGGTTAAAAGGTTGAAAAAAATTAAAATATTAAAAATTCATTGTTGTCGTGAATGTTCTGTCCAGACTCTAGTTGTGTGAGTTTATGTTTTTCATAGTTTCTTTTTTGTGAATCTGTTTTTACCATTGTTACCGTAGTGACCAAGGCCTTGATTGTTAACAATATTACACAAATATAAGAGTTATCAATTATCACAATATTAAACGTAGCTGATAAGGCTCATGAACCTCGAATTAAATGCTTGATTAAAAATCTGTTAGCAATCTAATTTATTACAAGCATCTGGAGGCAAATTTGTGTGACTAATCAGAATCAATATTTTTGAAACGCATTTCTTATCAGTGTATACAAATATATTATCAGTATAATATAATATAATCTAAACAAATCTTACAATAAAAAATTAAGTATTAAATAAAAAAAAAAAACTAAAAAAAAATAGTAATAAATTAAGCTTACAAAAAAAGACGTAACTATCCGTATCTGTATTTGTAATCATTTGTTTTTTAATAATAGTGATAGTACTGTACTGATCATATTTATTATCCCCTTTCTAGGAAATTATTATAAATAAAACCCTTTCAGAAAAAAAACCGAACATCGCTCAAAATCGTTTTTTCGTTAGCAATGGTTAACCGTTGTTTACAGATAAATATTTATTACCTATAAAAGTGGTTACATCTCTATTATCTAAGAACAACTTTTTTTTTTAAAAATGTTTATATGACGTCAATATATTTAACGAATTAGGTTGTTTATTCACGAGAACAGTAAAATATAGAAAATATAACTAAATTTAACTAAGTATTTGTAAGCAAATGTAATATTGCCTATAAACTGATGATAACCTATGAAATAACTTGTCCTGACTAACTGACTGACTGATTCTTCATCACCTAGCCCGAACTACTGAATAGATTGTGCTGAAATTTGGCATCAGATAGCTATTTAGCTACGTAGGTATCAGTAAAGAAAAGATTTTTGAAAATTCAGCCCCTAAATGGGTGAAATGGAGGTTTTTAGAAAATTTTAGTACAAATATCTAATTGCATATTTATTTTAGATTCTGAGTGTCATGAAGAATGTATTGGTTTTATTGAGATATTTTTTTTTATATTTTTTTATACTGTGTTCAAAAATTCGACTAGAAATCTTGCTCCGATATATACGCGTGGCACCATTTCTGAAATTAAATATTGTCCAGATGGTACTTTTGGAAGTCATTTTTTGATTTTCCAATCGGTTTTCATAATATCTGGGAAAAACTAGGATAAAACGTAAGAAAAACGGGAAATTTACGAATGTTTTTTTTATTATTAAATCAATTTTGTTATTTGTTGTCATTCAGTTAAAAATATTCGTAGAAACTTGAAATTTCGACAGAAAACTTATATTTTCCTTCTCTCTAGGCATGTAAAACTATCAAAAAATGTGTTCTCATTTTTTTGAGCTGTTTATAGACATTTTAATTTTGCGAGCTTTGTACGTAATTTTTATTCGATAGGCTGTGGTAAAATCTATTATAATATTTACTATAATATTTTACTATAATATTTCGTGATGTTTCTGGTAGAAAGCATAGTTTGCAAAAATTAAAAACAATGAAAACTGAAAATCCGCGGTGTGCCTTCAACATTTTCCGGATAACCAAAAGATTGCTTCCCGGTTTTTTCCAATTATTTTGAAAACCCCTGGAAAATGACTTTTAAAAGAACCAAGAAGATACAATTTCCTTTTTTAAAAGGTTCTACACTTGATAATCGGAGTAAGTTACTGGTAGAAAAGTTGTTCACAGATACAACAAATAAAAATAAAAGACGTCCTTGGATAATGAAGACGGGGTGCAGAAAAAAAAATCATAATATTATTATACAAATATATTTCGTAAATTTTCCTGTTATTCCTTCGTTTATTTTTTTCGGTTTTTCGCATTTGATGAGAAACTCGTAAAAGGACCTCCCTAAAGTACTTCCCCACACCGACTTCCTTTCAGAAAGGGTGCTACACATAAAAATCGGAGCAAGATCTCTGGTAGAAAAGTTGTCCACAGAAAAAAAAAAAATAATAAAAAAACATCTTTGTAAAACCATAAGCTTCTTCGCTCCACTCAGAATCTAAAAGACTAAGGGAAATACGTCAAACGCATAATATGTAAATAGAAAGAGAGAGAGAGAGAGAGCGTCGTGTATATAAATTATACAGTACCCATGCATACGTATTTTATATTATACGTACACGGTCTTTATTACTTTTTCGTGCTCACTATGCTGCAGCAAGAACTATATATAAGGTACACATACAGTTTCGAGGGACAAAATGTTCATTTTCCCGTCGTAGGTGAAATTGATTTCGAAACGAAGAAAACGATTATCCGCAAAAGGGGTCGCGGGCCGCGGGAATTGGATTTGCGTTCGTGATTAGTTTTGACTTAAATTCGTTATACGGCCTGTGTGGGTGCGCGCGGGAGTGCTGTGCATCACGCGCGTGTAGCACACGTTTACGAAATCGGTTCAACAACTTTTATTTGGAAAAGGACAACTGTCAGCCCTTCAACAACGTCTACCCCTTCCCATTCCGACCAATGGTCTTTCGTTCCGTGCGCCCCTCGTCGACATTGCGGTATTTATTAAAATTCTATCGAAATTAATCGTTTATTTGCATACAATTGTACCTATGTGTATATTAATAATATTACAATAAACTAAAACTGAAAATCAATTATAAATTGTTTGTGCGTAGTATACTAAGAAGTGAACTTCTCAAACAATCTATTATGAAATGTTATAATATTATTGAGTAAATATATAGAGAGATACAAAAAGAAAGGGCGGCAAATTTGAATTTGACCGACGCATGCAGTTTGTCGTAAGGTTTATGGTTTATAACAAAATAACAGGTACACTACCTATATTGTATAACGACCTAATGACGATTATAATTTGTTTCAGCTCTTCGGAACTTGTTTACAACTCAAAAATCGTGACAAACATGAAATAATGTGAGTATTTTATAATACGAAACTCTGGTTGCCGAGTGTACATATCGACGACGCAGTACCGGATTTTTCCCTTTGTGTAAATTTAATAAAAGCGAAATCCTGTAATCATTTTCAGAAATACCTGAATCCGCACTAAACTCGGTAATACTAACATTAATATCAAGTAGCTTATTCGGCGTGTTCTGACCGTTATCCACATCCGGCGATCGTGATAACTCAATAATATGAACGCGCGGGTCGTAAAAAACGCCCGGAAAAGTCTGTTTCGCACGTGTCTCGTGTATATTATTGTTGTCGTAGCCGTTATTGCATATTGCTTCAGCGCGAAAATCGCATTCGGCTGTACAACAGTAAGTCGTTATCCGGACGATAATATCACGTCAATAATAATGGAATACCTACTCCTACAACGTCCATGTTACACAAACATATAACGTGTATACGAGTACATATGGGTGTCCCACGAGGATACGCCCTTTGCGATATTTAATGTAAATTATTAAATTTTTTCGGAATTTCTGTTTTGTTTTGATAGTTCAATATACGGGCATACATCGATTGCGCCGGAGAATAAAAACATAAAAGAACCTTTCAAGTACACGCCCTTGCTTAACCATCTAACTGCGGTGTGGGACAATACATAACCATAGTCTGTACTGATTTTTAAGCAAAAAACATTGAAATCGTCTATGATTCAGACCATTGTTTCGTATAAAATTGTCGTTAGATCCTACATCTTTCATTATTGAATCCCACGACATAATTTTGGCGCAAAGTGCATGTTGATGAATAATGCAATGAAAAAATAGCGGTGACAATTCTTTTAACTTCATTTCATTAACAATAATTCCGGTCATATTTCTCGCGTCGTCTGTGGTTACGCTAACCAAATTATTTAGTTTAAGATCTAATGAAGATATAATGTTTTGAAGTGTAAATATATCTTCTCCTCACATAGTCCCCTTCAAATTACTAACGGCAGAAATTTCTTCATTTATTTCAAACTTAATTCCTCGAATAAATACAATTAACTACGCAGAATCAAAATTATCTGTACTTTCATCAAGTGCTAACGAAAAGTATTGAATTGGTTTGGTTTTTTGTATCAGTCAATGTAATAAATTGTGACTAACATCTTCAATGCGTCTTATTATTGTACGAGCAGACTTATCTGCAATATCTGGACAAATATTACCGCGACTATTCTTAAAACATATTTTTTGACAAATCCTGGGTCTGTAAATGGTTTTCCCTCATTTGTATTTAACGTAGCTACATTCACACTGGCAGAAATAATGGCTTTATTTTGAACAGTTACTTTTAAAAAAATCGTTTGTTTTCCGGTTAGAGCTTTTTGTAGTTTATTAGTTATTTGGAACATCCTTGGCCAATATACAGGGTGATTCACTAAACGTACTCATCCCATTTTTTTTTTTTTTTTGATTAAATTTGGCATACAATCAAATAACGATTTTTAGAAATTTTAAGTGTAGTTAAGCCGATATTTTCGAGTACTTAGATTTTTCACCTACGTTTATCCTGTGGTGATACAAACTTCGTTTTTTTCAAATGTTAACCTATATTAAAAATTCCATAAATAAATGAAATATCGCTTTAAATAAATTGTGGTGTTAAAATGTTTGTTTTCCGTCAACTCATTAACGAGACATTTCACTTTTAAGTTTAAATAGGAGTGGGGGAGTAGTGGAACGTTAATAAAACGCCACGTACTGTGCCGCCATACAAATTATACTCGACACTACTCTCCCCCAGCAAAAATTTAAAAGTGAAATATCTCGTTAACGAGTTGACGGAAATCAAAAATTGTTGAAGACTCAGTCCATTTATGGAATTGTTAATATAGGTTCTCATTTGAAAAACCAAAGTTGATATCATCACAGGATGCTCCTTAAATGTTATGAAAAATCTAAATATTCGAAAATATCGGCTTTAACTACACTAAAAAATTCCGGAAATCAGAATTTGAATATGTGCAAAATTTAACCAAAAAAAAAAATGGTGTGAGCACGTTTAGTGAATTACTCTGTATACTATACTCACTGCTATTATACTACCTACTTATACCTGCCTATTTTACTCACATTCTTGAGAGTCGACAGCATTTGAATTTTAAAGTTAACATTTGCGTTGGCTCTTCATTCCTCAATTACAATAAATCGGTCGATATCATCTTCAGAATCCAATAAATTATTAGAAACGCCCCTTTTTGATGATACCTACAACAATTAATATAATAATATGCTATAGAATTATAGAGAACCAAATCGGCATAGCAAAGAAAAAAATGGAACAATAAAGTAATTATAGAATAAAAGAATAATTTATTTTTCCCGGCTGAAAATAAATATTATAATTCCCGCCTAAAATATTGTAATTAATATAGGGGTGACATTATTACAACTTAGTTGTAGTACTGGAGTGAACAGTCTCACCATGTTAGTGATATGGTTATGAAAAATGTAAACGTTTACGGCCAACAGTGTCAACGGTTACCATACAAAATTTTTCATTTTCATTTTTTTATCAGTTACGTTTTAAGGGGAAATGTTCACCGATTATACATTCCTAGGTTCTGTACATATATTAGCTTTTTCTACACGTAATACGATTTTCCAAATATTTTAACAATTTTCGAGCTATTTATAAGCATTTTTAGATTCCGAGCGTAGTGGGGAAGCTATTGGTTTTACAATGCTGTTTATTTTTTTTTATTTTTTTTCTTTGTTCTAGTCTATGGACAAGTTTTTTCCTAGTAAACCTGCTCCGATTTTCACGTGTAGCAACTTTTCTGAAAGCTCAAATTGTTTATATTGTACTTGATTTTCGATGCCATTTTTCAAATAAAAGCACCTAAGTGGGAAAAAACGTAGGAAAACGTACAATTTCACGATTTCATTATTTTATAAAAACACGGACGATAATTTCTACCAAAAAAAAAAAAATGATTTAATCGAAAAATCACAAGATATTTTTTTGATTTAATTTCTTACGGTGTTGTCACCAAAACTTTTGAAAAGTTGACTTTTGACTCTGTCAAAAGACAGATTGGCGTTTTACTTTTTGACTTTGTGATTTTACCTGACGATGAATTTTTAATTCGAATCTGGTCGTACAATTATAATACTCCTGGCACCGTATTCATTTATTTATGTATTTATTAATTTATTTATTTACGAGTATTAACCATTTAATAAATTTGTTTTTACTTTATTATTTTGTTATCAACTTAAACAGTTAAGTACTCGGTTAAATATTAATAAAAAAAGACAATAATAATTACAGGAAATTCATAAAACATAAATTAAATGGAAAATAAAAATACGAAGGGAGAGAGATATGGGAAACTTAACCGCCCTCCTCCTTCTCTTGAGAACGCCCTTGATAGTGAACGATATTGTCGATTCAGCAACATCCACCATTGTGTTCGTATTTCCCCGACTACCACCGGGACATGAAATATATGTAACAATAATAATAATAATAATAATAATATAATAATATACAAGTATACCTATGTCAGTTTGTATCAGTTATCGCATATACACACTGGGGCGATTTTGAAGCGGTTATTAATTTACTGGTCCATTGCACTTGCGGTTTTCAAACCACGCCGCTAATATTGTGAGTTCGTATATTTAAATTCATCGAACCGGAAACTGCTGCAACATTTGATAATTTAAACCACCTCAAAACGACTGTACTAAATAGAAATTGTAAAAATTGAACGGGGGCGATGTGGATATCGATAAAGCCCGATTCACACTTGTATGGCTGAGTCGTCCAATTTCGCTTCAACTTTTAATGATAGCAACTTTTATAAAAGAAAATTTCACTGGGAGAGGTCATTTTTTGATTTTCTCAAGAGTTTTCCCAGCAAATATGAAAAATCGGGATAAAATATGGGACAACCGAGAAAAACGTAGGAAAACTGTGAAAATCGGTACAACATTAAACAAATATTATTAAAGAAAACATATAAAAACCTATTTAATTATTTTACTTTAAAATGACATATTTATTGTTAACTGCATCGCTATCACTAACTCTGCTCAGAACCTTTTTTTTGTGAGCAATGTTTTATTGCTTAAAAATATACATTCAATTTTCTATAACAGTGGCTGCACCCGTCCCCATTATCCTAGGACGTCTTTTTTTCAACTAATACCGACATTCTGTACATTTTATCGGTTTTTCTCGGTTTTTTTCAATTTTTCACATTATATGAAAAAATTCCTGAGAAAATCTAAGAATAACCTCCTTAAAGTACCTCTCCACACCGATTTCCTTTCAGAAAAAGTGTTACATTTAAATTTTGACCACAATTTTTGGTAGAAATGTTGTACACAGATAAAAAATAAACATCTTTGTAAAACTATAAGCTTCTTCGCACCACTTAGAATCTAAAAAAATGTTATTATATTTTTGAAGTCCAAAATCTTTTATTAGATATCTTATTTTTCTTATCAATTAATTTTTAGTTCAATTTTAATTGCATATACATTTTTTAAATTAAATGTTTAGTTTAATTCTAAAAATATAATTAAAAAAAGTATTTAAAATAAATAAGTACAGGATCAAAGAAATTCTTTTTCAGAAATTTTATTTATAAAAATCATTTACCTATCTTGTAATATAATAATTAATATTTTAAATGAAATTGTTTAGTTTATTTTATTCAAATAAAATTATTGAACCAATAATTGTTTTATTAATATAAGATGAAAACTATTCTCTAACTTTAAAAACTATAAAAAATGAAACATTAAAGATGTACATAATAGATTTCTTTATCTTTATACTTTATGTATAAGACTTACCTATAAATTAGTTTAAGAATATTGTTTAATATAGTTATATTTCTTTTTAAAAATATATTTATACTTTAATAAATTCTTATGATCTATACTTAATTTTATGAAGAGGAAAGATTTGTATGTAAGGAATAAACTCAAAAAGCACTGGACCAATCTCAAAAATTCGTTCACTATTAGAATGTTATATTATCCCTGTAAAACATAGGCTATATTTATTACTATAAAAAAAATAGCGATCCATACGAAAATCGCAATAATTAGGTTTTTAGGTATTTTTGTAATTGTTTATTTATTTATTTTTTGTTTATTCGTGAGTTACCTTGATGATATGGATGATAATTCGGTTGTCATGCACAAGAAAAATATTATTATTACTATTATTCGTACTTTTATCTAGCAATAGCGAAACACACAAAACTATGCGCTGTGCTCGGCGGATAAGTGAAAAGTGAAAACACGTAAAACGTCGTCTTTGAATCTTTGTATTTTTTGGTACATTAATAACACTAGATTATACTAATATGTCCTCGTAACTTAAGCGTTATTATAGTGAATATAATATAATATAATAACGTGTAATAATGTGCCGTGCGAGTATCTATGGTAACACGGATGAAAAAAATTATAACACGCTAGAACACTTTTGGTCCACTAGATAACCAACTTTATTTCTTTCTTTCGATGTACTGATACGGGTAAACTAATAAACAGGAATAAAGGTAAAAAGAATAAAAAAAAATTAGCTCGAGAAATGCCGGGCGCAGGACAGCTAGTATTTAATAGTTATATAATTATATGCCATATTGATTTTACAGTATTTTACTTTATATTTTCTGCTTATCAATAACGATTTGTTCATAGATTATGTTTGGTGAAACGTATTAAAACAAAATGTTTAGATATTCTTATACGGATTATTTAAATAAAATTACTGGACCAATTAATGTTATCTATAAATAAATAGTTATAGACACTAAATATATCATATTAAAATACTGACAGGTAAATAAATATTACATATAAATAAGAATAAAAAAAAATCACACGGGAACCCCCCCCCCTCCTTCCGGGACGCGCCTGTCCAAAAAGATAAAAAAGCCCAATGACCAATATTCTGAATTATGGAATCTTTTAAATGAAGATGTTTAAAATAAAAACAATTGTATACAAATAATAAAAATGCATATGGAAATAATAAAAACTAGTTTGTAATTGTTTTGTTTATTTTAATTTATATTATTCTGTTTGTTATGATATATTTTTAATGGTGCTATGTAAATATTTCTTAGGGGACAGGAAAAGGGGTGTGGGGGAATGGTGAAGCCCGCCGCGATAATGTGAGAGATATTGAAAAATGCTAGTGACGCTACATTTTTAAAATTAGCTAGAGTATCTCTACTAATTTTTCCCAAGTCAACCACTGAGTATAACAAAGAATATCAACATTATGGTTAAGATTTAAAAGACTATTTGTATAAGTAATAAATAAAATTAGACCAAAATGGAGATTACTCTGATCGAGTAAATCATGTATTTATATTAAATACTAATATTATTACAATTTTAGAACTGAACTGAACCCTAGGTTACAATAATTTATATGCAATAACAATAAATATAAAAATTAATCAGTTAACTAATAAAAGCTTTGTGTTCACACTTCATTTTTTTACATTTCACATTTATACATTATATTAATTTCCTAATACTTACAGGTTAAATAAACACGTTGTAAAATTGTAATTTCCCACTTGAATTGCAATTTATCGAATTTGACCATGTCACTAGAACCACTCTTTAAACTTTTTCGAACATTTTTAAGATGGGCTTGCAAACGCTTGCTAATTGGCTGCTAAATAATGGCATAAACATAATGATGCGAGAAAAATTTAAAAATATTAATAGAGAACGTGCACGTGCCCGGGAAACGTGGCCGGGATCCGAACGGATCAATTGAGATAGGCTGACGTAAAGCCTAGTGTGAGAGAGAAAAAATGCACACTCCGAGGACAGCCAACACTGAAACACTGCGTTTGGTCATCTCACGTGTTCCTGTCCTCGAAACGCGTTTCCGCGCCGAATGTTATTTCCGTCTAGAGATGTGCCTATATAATTCTATGCAACACGGCCGCGGTGTTCTTTTCGTGCTCGTAAATGCCGTTGTACAACGATAATAATAAGTAACGGCGACAATATTTTCGGCACTACCGTATATCGTGATAATAACATTATTATTATTGTCGGGTGAACGCCGTTATAATATTACTACGATAAATAAACACTACGATTTATAGTGCGTGCATTATTATACCATACTTATACAGGACCGCCGCGGCCGCGGTGTCCGGGGAAGCTCGCGATACGGTAGCTTAACGACGCAACTTTTTAAGCCTCGTCCCGTCGCCGTACGCGTGTTCTGAACGGATTTTCACAGCCAACACACTGTCACTGTTATTATTATTATTATTATTATTTTTACGACGATTATTATACCGGACGACGACACGGAGAGGAAGCAATTTCGGTAAAAATCGCACCGACGCGGATACGCGAACCGACGACGCGTACAATTAATAGGAATTTATCGACCGCATTTGCATAATTGGATAATATAATATTATTATACTGGTGAACGAGATGGGCGCGTAAGACGTGAATATTTATAGGCGCATTATAATGTAAAAACGATGAAATCGTTTATTTTATATAGCGGCAAGTAATCGGTCGGTTCTCCGGTCCCTTCGGTCCGCCGCCGAGAGGCGGTGATCGATGTTAATGTGTACGACGGCACATCGCGCCCGAAGTTTCCAATACGGAATTTCATATTATAATACGCAACGACATTACAATGTCGATGTAGTTGGGAGAGGAGGGCAACGTAATCCGCGATAAAAATAGGGAAATCGGCAAATTTAAAAAAAAAAAAAAAAAAACTCATCTCGCGTAGGAGTATAATGTTGTATTATGTTACTTCATTTCATCCGCTTAAGTAGAAATCATTCGATGAGGGTTAACGCGTTTCGATATTTTATACGCGACGACGATGTAAATATCGCGCGTTTTCTTCCCCGAACGTGCAAATGATCAAAATCGAACGGATCCCCATGGTAACCGTAATTTATTATTATCGGTTCGGTTTATTATGCAATGCGATTCCCATTCGAAAAGAACCACCACGTTATTATTGTTATTATATTTACAATACAATGCAATTTAGACCATATTATCGTCCTTGGCATATGGTCGCCCTTTAACCATGGGCGCCGGGTTTTCCAATTATCATGGGGTGCCCAAAATCCTAAAATTATTTAACTTGTAATCGAAATAAAAAAGAAAAAAATCAACAAAACATTCGTCCTTCATTGACTTTATTTTTGTATTTAGGGGAGGGTGGGAGCGATGAGGCGCCATCTACCCGAGGCGGTAAACTTTTTTTTTTTCGGAGGCCTACAAATAGGCGATGATTTTTATTTTTACCCATCACCAAAATAAAAGCCCAGAAGTGTAAGTTTTCTTAATTATGCCTAAGGGTGGCAAAACTATAAATACCTCTCTGCCAGTATCTTAAAAATAATGAAGACTGGCAAGCAAAATAAAAACAAAATGTTTTTTTTTTTTTTAACTATAAGTAGTACCTACTAATAACAAAATTATATTTTTAAATAAATGAAAAAAAAAACATTCTTTTTGTGCATACAGAATTTAATAATAGTTTAAAATAGTTTAAAATAAAAAGTTGTACAATAGGTATATATTTCTTCATTTTTTCAACAAATCTCAAACGTATTTGCTCTCCCTTTGGTCGTATTAATAAATTTGTTAGAAATCTCGTCAATGTTTATTTTTTCTTCTCTATGTGCATGTAATATCGCTATATCGTTAAGTCGTTTTTGTACCATTGTTGATCTTGAGAATGTTTTTAAGAGGAGAGCAGAAAAAGAACGCTCAGCTGTACGCGATGAAACACGCTGTGTACGGTGTGGGGAAGTACTTTAGGGAGTTCATTTTTCGATTTTCTCAAGAGTCTTCGAAGCAAATGTGAAAAATCGGGATAAAACATGAGAAAGCCGGGGAAAAAAGTTAGAAATATATGTGTATAATATAGATTTTTTTTTTCTGTGGGCGCCTTTTCTACCAGCAATTTTACTCCAACTTTTAATGAAAGCAATTTTTATAAAAGTAAATTTCACTGGAGTGGTACTTTAAAGAGGTCGTTTTTCGATTTTCTCCGGAGTTTTCTCAGCAAATAAGAATAATGATGATAAAACATAGAAAACCCGGGATGATCGGTACAACATTACACAAATATTATTAAAGAAAATGTATAGAACCTATTTAATTATTTTATTATAATATTGGCGTATATATTGTTGACAAACAATCGTTTCCACAATCCATAATCTACAGTATTGTTTTTGTAATATTTTACCTAATTCGTTTTGTTGTTCCGACCGTGTACACATTTACTGTCACTGTGCACGCTTCATTGTAAATTGAAATATATTTCCGTAAACAAAGTTTTATTATTATCGCTATTAGAGTTTGCAGTAAATCACTACCCCGTAATGGCTTTCCGTTTGGATAATGTGCAAGCGTCGTCGGCGGCGCGTGCACATGAACACAAAAATGTGAACCGGATGTTCACATAATATGACCGATCGGCAACGACAAACAACACCGCGGCACTTGGCCACGCTATTTCAAACTACTACTAGTATCATTAACATTTTTGTTTCGATTAGTCGGATTTTTGAATCCAAACCCTTTATCGCAAATGTGACCCCACGGCGATTGAATCAATTTTTATTTACAACGTGCATGTTTTAAATTATTAATATCAAATTTATTTTATATTTCTTTGACTGTTAAGTGTACGATTTTTATTACGTATTGGAATACTGAATAATTTTTTGTTCACAATACAGGTGTATTAATTTTTAAGCACTTTAAATTTCTAATTTTGGTAACAATAATCTAAACTAGATCAATTCTATTTAATGTATTCAAAAAATTTGAATCGCATTGATTACTTAATTAGGTGTTTATTGCAATTTCTCCGTCAGCTTGTGTCTCTGTTCGCTGGAATACAAATGATACATTAGGTACTTGCCGATGAAATTGTGAACCTAACCAAGCAGAGCTGATCAAAATCTTATAGAAATACGTGTCCGATATAGTTCGTACCACGGACAGGCCACGGTTGTGTGTGGGCATTTTTAAAAATTATAAACGAGGTAATGTCCGTTTATATAGAGCTCAAACTCGCATATTACTCGCGAACTAGCAAAAGGCGCTATTGTTGTAGGTTGGAAGTTGGGAATGACAATTATTATGTTATACTATGCTTATTGATTCTTATACATAAACCTACTAGCATTTTATTTTTTTGTTTGTAAAATTATTCGTTTAGTTTTCCAACCACTATGGAAATTAGTATCTACGATTGTTGACTAATAAATACCACTGAGAATATAAATTGTTTACATTAATATTATTAATTACATTATAATAAATTAATTCTCCCCGTTTACCCGCCATAGTTTTCATTTACAGCGCCATTCATTATTAGAATATACAGAGTGTCCATCAGTGATATTAATATGCTAAAAACTCTGTAAACGTTTTGTTTGTTTGTTCAATTGGGTTTTGCGTCAGGGGAACACGATTGTAGAGAAAAGTACAATTTTTATTTCCATCCCTTTATTACTAAAAATATAACTTTTTATTTTTTTAAATTTTCAAAATATCTGTTTTGTAAAACGTGTTTTAAAAATTGGAATGTATCATACATTCATGTCCTATCAATAGTTTCTTAGTAATATTCGTTATTTTTAGAAAATTGGTGTGAAAACAGTTCATACACTATCGTTGCGATAAAGAATTACCGTATTGCGATTGTGATTCTTAATCACATAAAGAAATATTTTTTGAATATTAAATTATTTTCACACCTATTTTCTAGAAATTAATTTTTTTTTCACTTTGCACAAATGCTCTCAGATTTACTACCCAGAGAGGGGGGGGCATTTTATTTAAAACATTTATCTAGACTTTAAACAATTTTTCTAAAAATTGAAAAAAATTAACATCAAATGAGAGGTACACCGGATGACGGATTTAAAAAAAATCTATCGGAGGATTAAAAAATTTCAAATCTAGTCCAGGTTCGGTTTCGGGTTTCTGCAGGATGCAGGTAATATACCAGTTTGGTTCCGAACTTATAAAATAAGTTCATTTTTTTTTTTTCCAATTTGACACAGACGAGAAATTGATAAAACGTATAAAACCGAGAAGATTCGAAAACTATATACACGGGTAAATATATCGGTTACTTTTTATTTTAATTTTACATCGGTTCAGCTTCTAATCTGTGGTTTATATCCGAATAAGGCTTACTCAACCTAACCCAATGGGTTTATCTCGCGCGATGAAATCAAATGGATTTCGATCAAACAAATGGATATAGTATGTTGTGTACAATACGTATTATATATAAGATACGGGGAAAAGAAAATATTTTCTCATTTTTCTCATCGTCCGGCAGTTTAACCACCCCTTACGCCCTCTCCCTCCCCCCACCACGGTCCAATTCGATATTGACGAAATTTCGAGAAAACGAAAAAACAACCTCGCGGGACGACGGCAAAGTGTCGACCGTTTTTACGGCCGATTTCCCACCCATAGAAAATTAACCGTCGGCGCCTCGTAATTTCGCCCTAGGCCGCGGCGGTGTCAGTTTTAATTTATCGGCTGCTGGAAAATCCATAAATTTCGACGGCTACGCGCGCGTGTCTTCACACCGCTCGAGTCAAAACGTTACGTCCGAAATCTAATTGCTATTATTCACGTCGGGGTATTCAGTGGTGTGTTACATAGTATTTGTAATATATTATGGCGAGTATAATGTATATAAAATGTTCTTTATATCGTTTTTTTTTTTTTTTTTTTTAATTTTCGTTTCACGCCGAACATATTTTTAAATTAAAAAAAAAAAATAATAATAATAATAATAACAATAATGCTATCCGAAATGCTGTTGCCGACGATCGTTTTTAATTTGAACGACGCGCGACACTCCCATATAACGTCGCGCACAATATGTTTTCGTTCTTTTTTCCTACCCTTTTTCAGTTTTAGTGCGTTCCCGTGAGTAAAACACCCGAATACTGTTTTTAAGTCGTACTTTATCGGGGAAAAAAAAGCTTTTGTTGTATAATCAATAATGAAATCTGTAAAATTATTTTATCTATTTTATTTACTCTAGAACTGGGTAACTAGTTTTACCGGCCGGACGGCCAAGCAGGCGCGTCCCTGAGAGGGGGACGAGTAGGAGCGATCGCTCCCCTCCCATAAGCCGTATGATATTCTATTTTGTTATACAAAATATCCATAATTCTTGAGTGCAAATAAGTAAAAATGCAACTGGTTCCGAATGCCGTAAATATGATTCCGGATCTTGGAAATACTTTGATTTAAACAAGAATAAAACACTTCTCATTTAAAAATTTCAATAAATATTCTCTAAAATTAAAGAGATAGAATTATGGAAAACTAAGTGGGAACAATCAATTTGCAAAGATATAATAAAATAATATAAATGATTTTAGAATGAAAATTGGAAATGGTTAATTTAATTTAAATTTTAGATTCTGAGGGTAGCAAAGAATTTACCAATTGGATTTACAATGATGTTTTTTTTTTTTGATGCTGTGACAAAAAAATCTACCAAAAATCTTACTTCAATATGTAAGTGTAGCATCTTTTTTGAAAGAAAATATTGTTGTATTGACTAGATGGCACTTTAGGAAAGCCATTATTCGATTCTCCAAGCAGTTTTCATGATATCAAGAAAACCCAGGATAAAACGTAAAAAAAACAACGGGGAAATTTACGAAAATAATGCTTTTATTATTTTCAATTTTGTTTTTTGTTGTAATTCAGTTAAAAATATTCGTACTGATTCGTAGACTTGAAATTTGGACAAAAAACTTATATTTGCCTATTCTTGACGCGGTAAAATTTTTGAGCAATTTATAGACATTTTAATTTTGCGAGTTTTGTACGTAATTTTTATTCGGTACATTTATTCGGTTCAATTTATACATTGAATTTCCCTCAATATCCTACCTTCCCAACTTCTCATCCATAACAGTGGTCCGCCCGCCGTGCGAAATGTGTCGGTCTTTTTTTTCCCTCGTCGATCATTAATCGATCATTCAATTATTTCGCCCCCCCCCACACACACACACACCCGACCACACCCGACCACCATAGTCGAGGTCCGGAGACGCCCCCGCGGCCGAGGGTGTGTTACACCTTGTTGAAAGCCGCGGCTTTCTAACACCGATTCCCTTATCCCAGCTCTTAGCACATCACTGTATTTCAACTGCTGCTCACGGTTGAGCGAGACGTCGACTACGGACGATAATTCATCCGGCGTGTCACTGCTAAACGACGGGTAACCTCGCGACACCGCGTTTTTTACACTTCGAACACATTGCACGGACTGAACGCTAGCGAGCGTTCCAAAACGAAAAAGACATCACCGCGTCCGAACACTGACCGGAGCTCGTCAACCGAGGCCTTCCAGCCGGAGCCCGGACGACGGCGAGTTTTACCGGCGATACGTGTCAAACGGGGTTTTCCCGATAATTTTCTCAAACGAACGCGCCGCCCATAACGCAGTAAAAAAAAAAAATGTACCGTTGTCGTTACACACGCGCCCACCGCGGTATCTTTCGCGCAACAATAACAACGCCAATGCTCACGGGCGCCATAACTGTTTGTGCCGATTAAACCGTGCCTGTTGTCCGTGTTGTTGTTGTCGCCCGGACACGCTAACCGTGACGGCGACGGCATGCTTGACGCACCGGCCTCTAGGCGAGAATCGTTAAAAATCGAAAATTCAAACGAATACCGTAACCGTCCGGCGACGTCGTTAGAAAACGAATAACTGTCCGACCACGGGTAACACGGTGACGGTTTTTTTTTTCTTCTATTTCAATTGCTATTTATTTTTTTTATTTAATCACACCGTTCGAAAACGTCGATCGGCGCGTTTGGATTTCGTATGCGTTCATTTCTGGCGAAACGATATCCACGAACTCGTCAATGACCACGGCGATTGCGCTTTATCGCGGCATAAATTATTGTTATTATTGGATTTATCGTCGTAGCTCGTTTTATTGTTTGTCTCGCTGCCGGCACCGATTGTTAGGGCATAACGTAATCATCGAGCGTTCACGTTTCCCGCGCCGACGCCCGCCCGCAACACCGTTGCTCAAGTAGGTCGGCGCACTCTAAATTTAACTGCTAATAACTACCGACTAATAACAATCAACGAAAGGCGGCTCCGGTCGGTCTCACGCAAACGTACACACACACACGCGCGCGCGCCAAGTTAAGTTAGGTAAGATTAATATTTATGTTATCGCCGTGAATTATTGTCGGATAAGTCGCGTAAAAAGGCGTCCACGCCGTGCGACGGCCCGGTGTACCACCAATACCGTTCGCGAGCTTTGGGCCCGTTACACGGTCGTCCCGTCGCTGTCGCATTCTCGTACGTTCCAATATGCTCTACGCTTGGGAATTCGGAATGAAAAATTCGTTCAGTTTTGACTCGGTGTCGACCAGGTCGAATGAAGTATTTAACTATGTCAAATAAAACATTTTTGTCGTGCGCGGTGTAGGCCGCTGGAGAGCCGCTGGACGAGCCTACTCCTTCGAAAAGAGAAGATACCGGGTTCATCCCTTAAAGTCTGATCGAGAAAATATAAAAACTTCAGAGTTTTCCGTAAACGTACGTAAAAACCCCGGACAATTTTTCGAGTATTATCGAATGTCGGTCAAATCATTTCTATTCTAAATACAAAAAAAAAAAAAAAAAAAAATTGATTAACTATTTAAAAACGAACAAATTTTAAATTATTAATGTGTATATAAAATATAAATACTCGTACAAATATAATAATGAAAAGCGAAAACAGAAAAGACGTCCTACGATAATGGAGACGGGTGCAGCCACTATTACTTAATCTACTTATATACCATACGGTACGTGAATCACATTATCTAATTTGCATTGATAAATGTATCCATAAATCAAACGTAACGAGATAAAGTCAATTGAGCCAGCCATGGCCTTTGAAAACATTATATAATATAAAACTAAATATAAACATTTCATATAAGTTTATTTTGGAAAAATGTAACTTTAAAGCGAAAAAAAAGTATCTAGAATACCCATAAATATAAAAAAAAAAAAAAAAGCAAAATGAAATGTCGTGCGTTTTATTCTATGTGGTATAAATCGAATTTGTAGCTGGCAAAGATTCATTTTAGAGCAATAAAAAAAAAAAAAAAAAAGCGATTGCCTTCAAAATCCGTACTCTAGTAATGTATACCTGTAAGCAACGATAAACCATTGCTAACGAAAAACCGATTCTGAGCGCAGTTCAGTTAATATTGATACTTTGTCAATAATATATATGTCATATTATGTTAAAATAATTAAACAGGCATTAAATATTTTCTTTAATAATATTTGTTAGAGACATAAATCTGTGACTAAATCCCACAGAATCATTTGGACGTCAAACCCACCCCTTGATGTAGGTAATATGAAGCACGCCTCTATTCCATCAGTTGATGTAGGATATTCGTTCATTCGGTACTTTGTACCAGTCAGATTTCCTTCAAAAAGATAAAAAGATTTTCTTCCTGGTAGAAAAGTATTAAAAGTAACAATCGTTATTGTTCACAGAAAAAAAAAAATTTTAAAAATTAATCATCATTGTAAAACCAAAATATTTCATGATCCACTATAAAAATATATAAAAACAGAATTTGATTATCTTTATTATTTCCGGAGATACATCAATGGGTATGTCTTCGTAGAATACCCTTTATTTGTTTATTTATGTAATCCCAATAATTTACCATGTTCGTGTTCAGTTTAATCGATATGGTTTGTCTATAATAATTCCCATAAAAGTGGTCGAAAAAACAAAATTGAAAAAACTCTGTGAAACACGATGGGTCAATCGACATAATTCGCTTATTACTTTCAAAAAAAAAAATTTACATTTACATAATTGCCGCTCTAGAACATCTTCAAAAATATGATACAAATGAGACTAAAAAACAATTTTACCACTAGGAGGGCTCATACCATCTAGTTTGACACCACATTATGTCGACCAATCAATCTTAGCTGCTGCTTCGATTTACGAAAATTACTTTTTAATTAGTATACAATCAGAATTTATTCATTTTTGGAGAACAAACAATGGCAATTAGAAAGAAAATTTACCAGAGACTACTGTAGAAGCGATCCAATACCGCACAGTGCGTTTTCCGAATACAAAGAATATTCATCGTTTATTTGCTATTCTGCCTGGAACATCCGCTACCCCGGAACGTACATTTTCTGTTCTAAAACGACTGAAAACATGCTTACGGGCTACAATGAACGAAGAAAGGTTGAACGGTTTGGCATTAGCAACAAATAAATAAAAACGAATTAGAATAGAAAAAAAAAAAAAAAAAAATATTGAATGCTTTTATTAAATAATCTCCTAGAAAGATGAAAGTTACATGTTGGGCACAATAAAAATATTTTATTATAAACCATAAAAAATAAGTTTTTCATTAAGAATATTTACCTTGTTATTATTTAAGCAGTTTGCAATAAATTATTATAAATGAAGAGTTGTTAAATATTTGATTAATTTCAGCAGGATGTATTTAGTATTTTATCTGGTCATATAATAAGCACACAAATTAGCGAAAATAATATAAATTATTTTTGTATAAGGTTTTTTTTATTCCCCCCCCCCCTCCCCATTGAGAAATCTTGGCTACGCCGCTGATTTGTTGATCGTACAGTTAGTATAGTTATAGAATAGTTTTTTGGCGTTTTTAAGCGCTATTTTGTTGATTTTAAGTGCGTATGAATCCGTGTTCCCTAGTTGTTGCCCAAATTGTTTGATCATGTATGGGGGACTTTCTAAGGTACTCATCTAAATTCTATAGAATTGTTTTTACAAAAAAACTAATTTTTGTAAAATTGTATCACACAAATATTCAAGTTGTTTCATTACTCAGTTCCTGTATTTTCAATAATTTGATATTCCGTTACACGTTTTGCTATTCTGGAAATATAGATAAAGATTTCTGGTAGATAAGAACAAAAAAAAAATCGTACATTTCGTTTTTTTTGGTTTTTCCCAATTATTAAAAAAAAAAAACTTCAAAATAGACATTAAAAAAATGACTATCTCTGTTAAAAGGAACAAAACCGATCACATATCATTTTTGAATCGGAACAATATTTCTGGTAGAAAACATCGTGTAAACATAATATAAAAACAATAAAAAGATATTTTGCGTAAATATTTACGGCGCGCCGCGGCGTTACCGTTTTCATTGTTTTTGTTGTGTTTACACAATGTTTTCTATCGGGAAAATTGGTCCGAACCGAAAATGACATGGGACCGATTTTGTTCCATTTAATATTTCGCCACTGACGGAGTAAGTCGTTTTGCAAAATCCATATTCAAAGTGGTTTTCGTAATAATTGGGAAAAACCAAAATGGACGAACAACACGTATTTTTTTCGAATTACGGCACGATTTCATTGTTTTAAATTTGTACGGCTTATGATCCCTACCATGGACGTTGCTCCAATAAATAAACAACAATACGACTCATTGTTCTTGAGTAATTCGTTTAAAATTATTTCGTTAGAATTTTAATATCAAATTTTAACCAAAATCATAAATTCTATGCCCTTTCAAAATATGTATAAACGAGTCGCTCAGAATCGTTTTTCGTTATCAATGGTTTATCATTGCTCACGGACATAAACTAAATAACTTAATGTATTTATCTTCTCAGTTTCCCACTAACAAATGATGAGTGGCACACCAGTCCGCAGTATCAGGAATTTTTTTTTTTTTTGATCATTGTTTCCAAAAAGTTCTTACAGAAAACAAAAATCACAAAAACAAAATAAAATACAATGTGCACACTTAAAAATTAGTTTTGTACGACTTTAAGTAATCCATAATAAAATAAATCATCAAAATTCAAATGCACCCTGCATACAAATTTGCCCTACTCACCCCTACCTCTTTTTTTTTTTTTTTTAGGTGTAGAAGTTACTTAACCTTGGCAGGTTAAAGAGCAATGTCGCTTTCACAAGATACACTACTGTTGCAGATTTTATCACTTGGAAAGCGGAAAACTAAATTTTTTTTTCAAATATCTAATTGGAATTGAATAATAAATACAGACAGTTTATTTTGGTTGTTTTCATCAATATTCCACTACTTTTTGTCCAAATAATTCAATATTTAAAATAGAGGTAATATAATATATAGGTACAGTGTAATATAAAGGTGTGTATTTAAAACGTCTTCCTTCTACCTAATTCCTATGTCAAGTACTTGGGAATTTATAAAAAAAAAAAAAAAAAAAACTATACTAGAAAATATAATATTTTCATATAACCTGTTATTTAATAAACAATATTGTCAAAAGTTATTGATGTTAACTTACAAAACGTGCACATACAATGACGGCAAATAATGTTGACAAACAACAATTGGCGATATTATAAAATATGTCAACAAATAATTATAATATATAGTGATGCATGATAGCAATTGGTAACAACTATAACAACCAACAAGTAATATTGTCAATGTGTCAGTGTAAAAAATCAACGAGAAAAAATTTGGTTAAAGGTATGTTCAAACATACGCTGTTATGTAAACATTAAACTGTTTAGGGAAATAAAAAACAAACAAAAATAATACAACACTATTCAATATTATTTAACAGTTCAACACAATTTTTAATTAAAATAAATTATTTGGATAATCAAAAAATGTAATACAATAATAATATAATAAATATTATTGTTGTATAATATTCTATGTACAGAAAACAACAGTTAAAAACATAAGTTAAAATGCGTTCAAAAGTAATAATAAAAATAATAATTGTATACTTGATACAGTGATCTTTATTTTGGTTTTAACATCGTTTGTTCATTTATGAAGCTGAAAACATGTGAACTTTCATAATTGACGGATTAACAAATGGCACGGGGAGACAGATTTTTGTTTTTAACAATTGTGAAATCAAGCAACTAATATTTCCTATGTTTAATAAAATATAATACCAAATTTCGTTTCAACATTTTAGTAAAACATACCTTAACATTTTCAAAGAGCCAAATTAAGCAATATTCGATTTTATTTGTTCACATATTTTAAAAATCACCAAATTAGAAAATAATAAATTTATGTTAAACTAAAATAAAATACACATGGTATAGAAATCAGAACTACAAGGGAGGGAAATATATAAATATAGATATATATATATATATATATTTTATGTATATATACATACATGATTTATGTATAATATGTACAAAGGCGTGCATATATTTTTGAGTTTTCACTAATAATTTTAATGACAAAGAGCAATCTTTAGTCAAATTTGCACAGCCCATTTTTACAAATATATACAGTTCTATGTTCAGAGTATAACAAAAGATTTCCTTAGGTATATAAATAAATTCAAGAGCTTGGATTTAATTCACTGACGAGTACTACCTCCTCGGTAACTGGTTCCGATATAAAATCACTTCCCGTCAAATCCAAGTCAACGTACATTTTAGATTTTTTTGGGTTATTACAATCACTGTTACGGCTCTCTATGTCATCTGTTTTGAAACCAAAGTGTTCGACATGAGAATTGGAATTTTCTGCACCAGTGCACATGAGAACATTGGATAGTATCATTTTCTGATTGTCATTTTGATCATTCGAAAAAACTTCTTCCCCGCTATGCATCTGAAAATCACCGTCTTCGGCAGAAAATTCAATAGTGTTATTCATCATTGCTTCTAAATCAGTCATCTCTTCTTCTGCCACATCTTCTATTTTTAGAGTATTATTATTTTTCAACGGATCATTTTTGTTATTTCCACTAGTAGAACCCAACAAGTCCATTTGGACACTATCTTCTCCAACAACAACATATTCGACATCAGTGTCTATGGTACTTACAGTGCTGGGCAACGGTTTACAATCATTGTTCATTTGTTGCAATATATCTGAATCGGAACTAGAGTTATTTAATTTAAATGTGCCCCTTTTTCTAAGGGGCAGTCGTCCTAAAAGAGCCTCAGAAAACTTTTCATTACCACAATCCAAAATCTTTGTAATTAATGGTGAAGATTTATTTTCCACTTCAGATACACTCAGCAGAGGCAAATCTTTTTTCCTTTCAGGATTTGAAGCCATAGATTCTTTAAATGCTTTTATATCTTCAGCAGTCAAAACATATTTTTCTATGTTCCCATCATCTGCCACTTTATACAGCACCACGTCATCCGGATTGTCTGGTGGCGAATGGTTTTTGATGTTTTTTAAAATTGGATCTTCTAAATTAGTTTCTACAATTGGGGCAATAGCCTGAGCCACTTCTTCTATGTTACTAACCATATCTTCAGGTTGCTTAAGATTTGCCAAGTTCATGTTATCAGTGAGTTGAAAATGAAGCGCGTCTTCGTTAGCTAATATGTCATACACATTCTCTGTTAATGTTATGTAGTTACCATCACCGTTCTCGATTAATATTGGAATATCAGTCGGAAGACCGGCTCCTTTTAATGCATTTATATACCTTTCAGAACTTTGTGTTTGGGTTTCTTGAAGTTTTTGTACTTTAGGTTTTTCATCAGGTTTATCATTTTTGGTTAATAAGCTAGCTAATAAAGGAGACCGATTAACGTCTTCATCAGTCTTGATGTCAATAATAGGCATAGGCTTTTTTATATCATATCTATTTTCTTCTAATGAATCCGCTGGCCTTTTTCTATTACGTTTATACTTTTGGTCTAGTTCATCATTGTAGTTTGGATTGTTATTGTCTAAACCATTACTTATAGGAAAATCCTGATGATTAATGGCTAACATACTACTGTCATTGGTTTTATGTTTTGATGGTGATATATATGATTGGTTAGAGCCCGCAAGTGACAATAGTATTTGGGCAGATTCTGTCTGTGGTAAAGTAATATGAGCAGGTTTGTTTCCTAACGTTTCACAACATGGGCTTTGGAGATGTGCTTTGGGCCGTCCTCTACCAGCACATGGTCGTTTTTCATTGGTAAGTCCCAGACGTGCTATTACAGCTAAAGTTAATAAATGATAAATTAATTTATCATGTTATGACAAATTATTGTTATTCATTTTTCAATTAAAAGACTTACAAACGGGTGAAGAATAATTTCCATTTTCTTCAATTCTAGGTGTAATTGGAACAGGGGAAGACGAAACTTGACAAATTCTAGTTTGAGTTGTTGTACTACCGACGAGAGAAGGTGGTTTTATCGAATTTGAATCTTGTAAGCTTTCGTGAGCTAATGATGATAACCCTTTCACCTGAAAAAACATTTTTAGGCACTTCAAAAAAATATTCTTAAATAATAAAAAGCTAGATATACCATTGGTATACCTAGATACACCATATTATGTTTATATAGAAGTAATAAAAATAGTACAAAAACAGTTTTAACTTGTAGAATTATTTTGAAAATACTATAATAAAATTATTTTTCTTCTAAATCAGTAATAACAATATAATAACAATTATGTTAATAACTTAATGGAATTTTGTCTAATTTCCATGATTTATTAAAATATCGATATTAGTATAAACACATTGCAAGCACTTACAAAATATACTACTGGATAGAGAAAATTATTATTTTGAGTATCGTCTCGAATATTATTATTATTATTATTAGTACATAAAAATCAATATTTTATAATGTAATTTACATGTATTACTTTAATGAAAATAATTATGATATTAAACAAAAAATTATAAAGTTCTACAGGTAACTGTGTAGATTTTTAAAAGATTATTAGTTTTAAATTGGTCAGATATTAAACACAGCATAACTTAAAATAAATTTAGATAATCCTCTATAATGATAAAATAACAAAGCGAGCAAAAATAAATCCATTTAATTTATGATAGTCTAAAATATTTTATTTTTATTAATTTTTTATCATTTTTATTTTTAGGAACTTATTAATAATATTAATAAATATATATTAAATATATTAATAATTTCAATTTCCATTATCCGTTTATGAGATATTCCACTTTTAAGATTGTCGTTTTGTAAATAGTGTGGGACAGTAGTGGAAGACTACGTAAACGCTGTGCACTACACTCTCCCTCGACTCGAACTTAAAAGTAGAATATCTCGTCAACAGATTGACGAAAATCAACAATTTATTTTAACTAATACTCCATCTATTTATGGTAATTTTAATATAGGTTTCCATTTTAAAATCAAAAGTAGGTGATTGCCATCAAAAATTAGGGTATCAAAAAACTAAGATAAATGTAAAACTGTAGAGCCGATTGTTTCCTTGATTTTCTATAAAACAATAAATTCTAAAAAAAAATTAATACTTTCTGAAATGAGTGTATCACACTAGATTAATAACTCTATATAATGTATGTATCTTAGGACCTTACCTCCAATTTTTAGGCAAAGGAAATAAAATTCAACATTTTATCAATTTGAATATAAAAAAAAGAACTGATACTGGAGATGGATTTGCTACTGTGGTAGGTAAGAAGTTGAGAAGGTAGGATACAAAGTTATTTAATTTATATTAGAGAACAACGATAAACCATTGATAACAAACAAAATCTGAAGCAAAGTTCGGTTATAGATGTTTTGAAAAGTCGTAATATTTATAACTTTTGTCAAAATTAAATAATAAAATTCTTATAAAAAAAACACATTAAAATGTATTTCTTAGCCACAAAGTAAAACTTATAATGAACCACCTGTTGAATTTTCAAGCACTTTTATTTAGTCCATCAATTTTATCCGCAGAATGCCAACCAAATAAAAATTGTGTAAAAAACACACAAAAGTAAAATATAAATTTTCTGTCAAATTTCAAGTCTCTAATAATATTTTTAACTGAACTAAACCAAAAAACCAACTTGAAAATAATAAAACTGTTAATTTCTTAAATTTTCAGTTCTTTCTACATCTTTTTTTTTCGGTTTTGATTAATTATTAAAAAAACTACAAGGTTATAAAATAAATTACTTACTCACTGACTAGATTAAAAATTTAACAAAAAAATGTATTGTGTTGTTTCTCTATTAGAGCAATATTTTTGATATAAAACAAAGTTTAAAAAAAAATGTAAAAGTTTGAAATCAATAATTCCACGGTGCACCATAAATAATTTGCCATTTTACTAATAATTTTTTTTCCAGTTTTCCCAATTATTTGGAAAATCATAAAATTACTTCTCTACTGCATCAAGTAATGAACATTTTCTTTCTCTAATCATTCTTAATCAAATCCATCCATTTCTTTTTCAATCTTATTCTCAACCTCTTTAGTCTTTAATTCTACATTTATTTTCATTGTAATGCATACCTGCTCCAGATTTCTCTCTCCCCATGGCATACTATATACTTTTTTATATGCTGTCTATTTTCTTTCATTTTGTCCAAGGAAGCCATGACTCAACTCATTCTAAATCTTATCTTCTCTTGTCACTCCACTTATCCACTTAATTATTCTGATCTCTGCTATACTCATTTTCTGTCTACTGCCTCAAGACTCCAAGACAACATAATCGGTCTCACCACACTTTTGTATAGTTTATCTATAAGTCTCATTGCAATTTTCTAGTCATATAAAATACTGGATGCTGCTCTCCACTTTTTCCAACGACACATAACATAACCTAACCTCCTATGCTTTACATCCTTATGAATGCCACCCTTCTTTTGTACAAAAGATCCTAAGTACTTAAAACTCTCAACCTCCCTTTTTATAATCCTATAGTGTCATTATCTGTCTTGTTCTGGTCTTTCAAATCGTACACTGTTTTACTACTACTTATTCTTAGTTTCTTTTCTTTAAGTGCTACTCTCTATTTTTCAAGTGCATTGTAAACTTATTCTTGATTTTCTTTTATCAAAGCTATTACATCTGCAATCATTATACACCATGGTACCTGCTTTTACCTGTAGCTCCCTCAAGGTGTTTTTATACAGAGTGAGTAATTTGTACTCAACATAAAATATCAAATAAATATAAAAAATTTTGTTGTGAAAAGAAAATTAAGAAAACAAATAAGTACCCAAAATTACAGTTAATAATTATAGTAAATAATTTAAATTATAGTTATTATTTTATTACAGAACTTACTTAGTTAGGCTAAATAATTAAATGACATAAACACACGCTATTATTAAATAACATGACGTCATTTTTGGGATTCTATGGTTTTACTGTGTTTTTTTCCTATCTGTTAACAATTTTTCAAACAGAAAAACTGCTCCAATCAAAATATAAGAAAGACTATTTTTGTTGCATTTTGGACCCAGTTGCTAAGGAAATATGTCATTTTTTGATGTTCTAAATAATTTTCATAATAATTGGGAAAGCCCAGAAAATAATTAAAATGAAAAACTAATAAATTATAGTTATGATTTTATTATTTTATAAAATGTTTAAGAATTATGTTTTCTATTAAAAATATTGCGCCAATCGAAAAACCACAGAGACCTTTTCTGTTTTAATTAAGATCTATTTGGTTAATAAAGAAGTTGTCTTTTAATTTTCTGTGTAGTTTTCTTAATAATTGAGCAAAATCAGAAAAAAACAGCAAAGTTTATGGAAATAATGGTTTCATTATTTTTAATTTTGTTTTTTTCTTTATTGTAATTCAGTTTAAAAATATTTATTTAGACTTAAATTTTCATTTATATTCTTCTTTTAATTTTAGACATGGTTATATTTTTCAAACTCTGACGATTTATTAACTATTTATAGGCATTTTATTTTTGGGAGTTTTTGTTTTAGTAGGTAGTATGAGAATATAATTATTTAACCAAACAGAAATGCTTGACAATTTAACAGGAGGTTGATATAACCAAGTAATGTATATTTTTTTTTATATACATATAAAAGTTTTAAGATCAAATTTCAATGAATATCTTAAATATTTTAACCTTCAAATATTATATAAACAAATTTCACTCAAAATCATTTTTTGTTTTGTTATCAATGGATTATCATTGAGTACAGATATAAATTAAATAATTATATGTATCCTACCTTTCTACATATAACAGTGGCTTACCCATCATCAGTATCAACTCTTTTTATAATTAGTAACTTATAATTTGTTTATTTGGATATTTTATAAAAAAAATTTAATTAATTACGATATATATATGTATTAATTCTAATTAATAATATACTGTTCACTAAATTACAATGGATAATATAAACCATATTTATTATAATTAAATTGTATGTTATCTTAAAAAATCATCTTAAATTAAGTATTGATTGGCTGAATGGTTCAGGTTTACCATTTAAAGTAAAACTGCACTTTGCAGCAGTGGAGAAGTATTATGAAAACAAATTCCTCATTGCTGTTGACACAGAAAAAAAAAATCTGCACTTAAATTTATAACTATAGATCAGTAGACAAATTACTAAAATTTATAGAAAGTTAAAATTGTATTGCATACAATTATCTAAGACAATTTATAGTTACAATAGAATTATTCACTTAAATCATTATAACATTTCAACCAAATTTTAATAATATTAGTAGGTACTACTGTAGTAGAAAAAAACAAATTTGGAAAGAGGGGGGGGTGCCACTAGTGTAATACTAAACAACATTGTATACAAAACTATTACAGAAATGTATAGTTTACAATTCATGCAAATATAAGTTAGGAGCGTAATTGGTGCTGGGTTTTTTTTTAAATTTATTTCAGTAGGGTCTTTGGTAGATGAAATGTTCTTTTCAAAATGTTGAACAATTAAAATATTATCCAATTATGTATCTATAAGTCATCTGTAAGTAAGAACTGAATATTATAGGACCCATTAAAAATAAAATCATTGTAAAACTTTCTCACTTTGTTCTTTATTCAGGAAATGAATATAACAAAAAGAATATATTCTTAAAATGTAAATCATTAAAACGTATAATTTGAAATATTGAAAATTTATAAAATATATTTATGTATTTATTGCTATTTTGTTAAAGGATCTCAGGAAAATTTGTCAAATAAATAAATATGTGGGTACCTATACAGAGTGATTTTTTTATCATGAATCAGAAATTATCTACGAGGATTTTAAGTGAATTTAATTTCTGTTTTTTCTAATCATCTTTGAATCATTTAAGTTTTGTTTTAAAACCATTTTTAATTTTTTACCTCTACTCCATATACCTTAAATAAGTACATATTTTTGATTTCTAAATAGGAACCTCTCTTTTGAACACAGATTTGAATAGAGAATATTTTTCTAGACATTTTGATATGCATCACATTAATACCGTTTATGAGTTACAACAGTGTAAAGTTTAGATCGGAAGAGTAGAGAAGTCATAGATAGGCAATTTATTACCCTTTTCTATTCCTCCGGTCTAAACTTTAAACTGGTATAACTGATAAACGGTAAATCTGATATTACTGTGATGCATATCAAAATTTCTATACAAATATTCTCTATTCAAATCTGTGTTTAAAAGGGGGGGGGGTCTTATTTGAAAATCTAAAGTATGCACTTATTGAAGGTATATGGAGTAAGGGTAACAAATTAAAAATAGTTTTAAAACAGAACTTAAACGATTCCATAATGATTAGAAAAAAACAGAAATCAAATTCACTTAAAATCCTCTGAAATAATTGCTGATTCGTGATAAAAAGATCACCTTGTATAATACAATTAAACATTATATGAAGCTTGTTAATCATTAAATGGTTTTTAACTTATTTTTTCCTATTAGCACAAAGAAATAAATACAATTTAATATTATTCTTACAAAGTGTTAGCACAAACTGGTGATTATATTTGCCGCCAACCAGCAAAATTATTTTGGTTAATAAATACTACACAGAACATTGCAAAAACAGCCTTAAGTCTCCGAATTAGAATTATTTATACATACATACATACATACATATATTGAATAAATATCTATGGCAAGTTTTTAAAATTATAAAATTGACAAATATATAAATCTAACATATTATAACAAACTGTCCATTTAGAACAAGGTAAATAAAATTTATGTAAACAAAATATTTGAATATCTATAGTTTATTTCTCTTACTAAATAACTGTATAAAGTGACCATATGAAATAATATTAGACAACACAAATTTACCTAAAGTATACAATGTCAATACTATTTAGCATCAAAACTTAGAGAAATATTTTTAATATAATAACATCTATTATTTTTATATAATAATTTTTTTCCAAAAAAATGTATCCCAATACCAAACAAATTTAAAAATTCTAAAATAACTTATAGTTATCGTATTTTTTTAAATACTAAATACCATAAACACAATTTATAATTTTATGTGGAAAGTAGGCAAGTAGTGACTGAATTTTTAACAGTTTATATATATATTTTCTCACTATACATGTAAAAATTTACAAATATATTTTTTTTTTTTTTTGATTTAGAGCGTAGCAAGGAATGTATTGATTTTACAATGATGTTTATTTTTTTTTTCATCAGAGAATAACTTTTTACCAGAAATCTTGTTTCGATTTTCAAGTATAGTACTTTTTTTGAAAAGTAATTTTATCTGTGTGGTACTTTAGGGAGGTAATTTTTTGATTTTCCCATCAGTTTTCATAATAGTTGAGGAAAAATGAGAAAATTGACTTATATGTATAAAAAAAAAACTTAGGTATGAATTGTTTTTCGTTAGCAATGGTTTATAAATTAAATTTCCCTCTACATTCTACCTAGCTTCTCACCTATAACAGTAGCCCACCCATCATAATATAGATAAATATAAAAATAACCATATGGAATATCAAATTACAAAATTACACGATTGACGAATAAAATACAAATGAGTGGCCATGGCAGTGATACTGGCTATAGATGACTCAACCCTATAATATAATATACATATTTTTTTTTTTTATTGTTCAACAAAATAAAAATTATAAATAACTAATACTAATCTGTTTGAATGAATGAAATGCTAAACACATTATAGCCTTTGATGAGCCAATATTTTCGAATATATCCACATAATTGTTAGCTAAATTTTCTTCTTTGGAACATTACTTTTTTTAAGTTATGCTATTGTTATTGCCGGTGTATGATACATGATTAATAAATATATATATATCAAATATACCTATTTCATAACAATAATAAAAATTAATATTCAATAATAATGGGTTTTTCTTTTTTGTATTATTACAATTTATTTTCGCTGTTTGTAGGTTTAAGCATATTAGTTCTAACTATATTGTATGTTACTTAAAATACTTAATTTGTTTTGTTTGTTTGTTTAATGGTAGATATCCATGTCTTAGCTGTAAAGTAAAAAAAAAAAAAAAACAAATTACCTCAAAAAATTTAGCCGCTTCCACAAGAGCATGCAAATTATCCTCGGTAACATTTGTTTCGCCACAATACATGAACTCGATTAATGATTTGAGCACACTAAATTTCATATCTTTGAGAACAATCATAGGGTGGTTACCCAATTCACGCTAAAATGTAAATAATTAATTAGAATTATATATATAGTTAATGCACTGCATCGATTTAAAACAGTTATAAAATCCAAAAGTTTTCAATATTGTATCCAGAATACAGTTACAAATTGATTTGAATAAGAAACAATTACACTTATTATAGAAAAGGTTAGCCGACCAATACGTTAGTTGAATTCCGATAAATTATCTTTACTAAAGGCAATTCAAAATTGAATAATAAGTAAGGTGTTTTACACATTCCGGGATTTAAAAGATAAGACGATTTTATATTCTAAACAAAGTGTTCCGTGGTTGAATATTAACAACACAAGTGGCAAACATTACACGACTATATTAAGAAAATACAGAATCTATCAATACAACCGAGAAACTATAACGAAATAATAATATAATACACAAATGTTTATAAAACCAAATATTGATTATTGTATGTATTATAAAATAATTACCTCAAAATACGGGCTGCAAGCTGCAAGAACCGATCTATGAACTTTAAGGCTGTGCGTGTTACACATCAAAGTGACGTCGACCAATTGCTGACGTTCCAAAAGGTATCCAAGACGCGCCACTAAATGTGTAGAATGATCGTCCCATGAAACCATAAATCGCGTTGGATTCCCCATCTAAACATTTACAGCGATCATTACCACACCACAACAGTGAATAAAATGAAATGGGCAATGCAATCTTACTGATAAGAGTGATAGCCAAATAAATAATAAAAAATAAATCTGAACAGAAAAAAAAAAAAAAAAAATAATAATAATAATAATAATAATAATAAAAACCACATAAGATAACGATTTTATCTTTATATCATTGCATCGATATTAGTTTACAAAAGTGATGGCATTTTAATAATAAATATATCACGCCTCTAATGGTGAAACGTGAACAGTGTCATTAAACTTTGAAAACGTTAACGACACGACCACAAAATGTGCGCAAAATATTACGATGAATTAAAAACAACCTCTGTAATATCGTTGTATAATTACAACTGCACACCGAAACAAAACTAATCTTTAATCAGGTCTGTATCATGTAGTCGGTAGGTAACCAATAACTGGGTATTAGGTATCACGGCAGTAGGTAGGTGGGTAGGTAGGTACAATGCGAACCGCGGACGAAAAATATCGCGTACGAACTTGGAAATCGAACGCTTTCTCCGCGCAGCATAGGTGGGCACGATACATCGATGTTATTTAATACATAGATTGTTCGCAAGAATAAATTATCACCACGATATCTACGATCGTCCGAACGAAACGAAATGGCAAAATAATACGGGCACCGGAATGTGCCGTCGGCTGCAATATTCGATTAACATATCTGGCACTATCGTCGGGCCGTACCGATTATTGCGCGGTGTTCTCTGACCGTTTTTTTTTTCTAGGTATCAATAATGTAGAAATAAAAAAAAAAACGAATAAAATCCAACACACCCGACGATTGTTTTTTTTTTCTCGAGTGTCCGGCTACTACAATAACGATTGCATAATATTATCGTGCCGAGAGCAGAACGCGGCGCACGACCGACACACGGCGGATCGCAGACGTTGCGTTGCGTATCTGCGGGCACCACCACTCGGCGTCCGCGGCTGCGGGCGACATCGACGTGCGGAAATTAACAAGCCAAGACGGATACGCGCTCCGCGATAAATTGATAATACAGATCGGGGAATCGACGACACCGTGAGATTCCACACCGGCGACGCATTCTGGAGCCGGCGCTCGCACGGTCGGTCGGTCGGTCGGTCGGTCGTGGAGCGGACAGCGGATTAGTGTACGGTCAATGCCGACTCTTGTGGACGGCGAAAGCGCAGCCGATACCGCCGCATCGCATTGACCGTGGTCCTCGGACCGGAGTACTGAACGCACCGCGTGCGGGACTCGAAAAAAAAAAAAGTACGCGCGTATCGCGTGCCCTACGGCCAACCGCACGGGGGGGAAATCGCAGCAGCTGCTGCGGGAAAACATATGACCCGCGGCGGCGGCGGGCGGCTGGTCTCACTCAAGGCTACTAGTTTTTCGCCGCCGCCGCCGACCGAAACGTCCGGAACAGTCAACAGACAAAATCCGTCAAACCCGATCCTCGGGTCCCGGCGGACGACCGTGTCTTACCTTTTCGGCGGATGAGACGGCGAAACCACTACTACGAGACCACCGGTAGCATCGGTCGCGGGGCTATATGGACATGATTGTCGTTCGCCCGCTCCAGAGCAACAGCGAACAGGACGATGACGGTGAAGCGGACGACGGACGCGGCAAGGTCGGCGGCGGAGTGGCGGTCGGACGACGACGACGACACGGACTACGGTACCGAAAAGACTGAGACCCGGACGACGACGACGACGACGACGGCGGCGGCGGTGACGGCAGCAGCAGCAGCAGCAACGATAACGACGATGACCACACGGACATTATAGCAACCGACACAACCGGACGTTTACTCCGGTCCCGCCGTCGTCGTCGTCGTCGCCGCCGCCGTGGCTGGTGCTGTCGTTCGGACCGACGGGAAGTCCGTGTTGTCCCGCTGGAACCACGGCGAAAACCACCACGTCCACTGGTCGGTATTGCGGTCCTGTTGCGCGCAAAACGGTTGCCGCCGTCCGCTTCGCGACGATTGAACCGCGTATGGTGACAAACGCGCAGCTACCGTTATTGGTGTTCTATCGGTGGATTTTTACCGCGGCACGGTCGTCCGAACTATGGCGTCTTTACTATCCACGACGAGATCCCGTTGGTCCGTTTCGTGCCGTGTACCTTAATAGAGCAATAGAGCGGTCCACTAATTTTATTATCATTAATTATTGACCAACGCAAAACTATACTATTTTTAGTATGTATGTGTGCGTGTGTGCGTGTGTGTGTGTGCGTACAGTTAAAAAAATAAAATACCACAGAACCGTACACGGACCAAGTTCAATAATAATAACAATTCAAATGTTTGAGAACACTCGAACGATGCGATCGTAAATGTATGCACACTGTACGGTACTATTGTACAACGTACCAATGTACATATCGTGTGGCCCGTTCGGGGGGGTGTAGTGGGCACGGTGTAACGGGCGCTGCGCGCGCACCGCCGTGTATACAAGTGCGGCGGTCGCGGGACCCTAGGTAGGCCGCGCGGTCGATACCGTGACGTCACGTCGGGGACCTATCGATTTTTCTTTGTCCGCTTTGTAAGATAATCTTAATCCGCGTCCTCGACTCGGTCCCGCTTACCTGTGCTCGGCTATCTCTCCAGCGCAGCAGCAGAGCGCACAGCATTGTGCGATGAGAGAGTACGCGAAGTACGTGCGTACCACGGTAATCAGTGTCGCCAAACAAATAGATCCTGGTTGGAAAGTACAATAATTTCAGCGGATTTTTTTTTTTTTTTTTTGTTTTTCATTTGTTACCACGGGGAAAGGTCTGTGTCCTGTGCGTAGTATATATTATATATATATACATATAGATTAAGAGAAGATATTATTATACATATAGATTAAGAAGATAATATTATAGATATTTTAATTTTGATTATTCGCGATGCATGCACGAGGCTAGACACAGCGAACTCTCCGAAACAAAACAAAACAAAACATAATTTAACTTTAGCGAGCAAAACAAACATATTAATAAAATAAATTGTGTTTTCCCTACCTATAGCTAAATCAATTTTAAATTTAAGATAATAAATACGAACTCTGAATAAACTAACATCCCCACCAAAGTTCAGAGGTTTTTTTTTTCTCTATAACTTGGCGATCATTTGGATTGGTTAGGATCCGGACCGAACGATAAGCACCAAGTATTCTCTACTTTGATATTAGTGCGTTTATGGTAACTATCAAATTTAAGGTTTGCCTTTAAAACCATGAAAAACGCATCTTATTATTTATTATGACTCGGTACCTAATCACTTAAAATTTTACTCAAAATATTTATTTTACATTCAGATGTTTATTTACCAAAATAACGGACATTCAATCCTAGATCATCAGGCTAAAATATTTCATTACATATTATATTAAATTAAAATTTAAAATCTATAAATTCATTTTCGGTGTAATTTCTAGCCACAACTGATTAAATACTTATTTACACGCTTTCTAGATGAAACAAAACTATACCCGTATATTAATATAATATGTGCAGTTATATCAAAAATCCTTTTCTTTTAACCTTTGCGTTTAAATAAATCATCAGAAATTTATAACACAGCAATGTTATTAGTATACATTTTAAAAATAGAATTATTTCTAACATGTTTTGGCATAAAATTATCATACGTAATATATAAAAAGATAAAGATTAGATAATTACATTTGCCGATTTAAAGTATTTAAAAAATTCCATATAGGTATACATACATACATAAATTATAATGGCAACTGGTTTGTTTTCCCAGAGTAATTAATCTGATCTGCATCAGGGATGGACCCAGATAGACAACATTAATTATTCTCTACTATGAACAGATTTATCATTTTATATCTTGTTAAGCAGCTACTGCATTCAATTGATGATTGGATAAATATTAAAAAATAATTAGTGAAATATAATGTTCGATAAATCATTCGAAGGACAATATACATTTGTTACAATAAGAATAATACATAGTTAATATATAATTTTGTTTTATTTTATATTAATATTATAACTTGATCGATCATGAACATTTTAAAAAAACATGCAACTCTCAGATATATATAATAAACAATATACATTTCATATATATATATATATATGTATAAATTTGAATTAAATCTAATTAATAATAAATAATAAATAGTCTGTTTATATTTTGCACTTATACAGTAGCTTTTTTAATAATATACATCATAGTACATGTGGTTTATATTATTTTTAATATAATAAATATTTTATTACAAAATGGACTAGATACTTTTAAATTTCAAAATTAAATAAACAAATCAGTTTTAATAAAGCCATGTTTAAGTTAATTTACTTAAAGATGAACACAACCAGTGGAACAAACAATCATAAAAGTAAAACCTTTGTTCAAAGCAAACTGGAAATAAAATTATTTTTTCATCTTAATTATTGCACATTCAATTAATTGTAAAAGAAAAATAACAAACAAAAAAAAAAATTGTAATCTACTAATACTGGACAAATTTCAAATCATACGGATATTATTTATATATATATATTAAGTTAATAGTTTAAAATTTAATTTAGACAAATTAATTTTGATTGAATATTCTGTTCAAGTACATTATATTTATATCTGATGTTTTACTAATTAAATTATATCCGTATACTCAAAAATAAGTGGTACACAACAATTTTATAACAAAAAAAAAAAAACAACAATAAGTGATTTATAGTAATAATACTACATAACAATATTCACATGTTTGGTTGTTTGGTTAACACATTACTTAATAGCATAAAGAAGTGGTTTATTTTGGTATATTTTATTATTGATAATAAGTAGTGAAGCTTTTTGTTAATGTTAAATAATTACAAAATTGTACATCATACAATTAGTATGACAAACATACAACAATAGATGATCAATATTATTTAAGAATAATAAAATAAGTAACCTATGTGGTTAAAGTTAATTTACAATTTTATTATTAAAAAACAAATAGCTTTTTATAAAAGATAATTTAGTAAACACATTAATTTTATTTAAACAAAATCGGGTTATACACTCATGATAAATGATTAAATCGTACATTGAAAATAAATATAAAATATTAATCAAGATGGTATTCAACATAGTTCACACAAGTTAAATAATTAAGGGTAATTTGGCACATTGTAAAATAATTTAAAATAATAAGCTTATAAGGAGGGAGGAATGAAATTTTAAATTCACAATTATGAGTGATGTTAATAATAATTTTATATTTTTCAAATAAATACATTTTACATTTATATCACTATGTCAATATTATTTTAAGTTGGTTTATTAAAATAAACAGGAAAATATTAGCCAATTTTTTCAGTTTTTTAAAAATATTATTAGTGTGTCGAATGCAGAGTAGAGTAACATTTTATAATTATTTGAATTAAATAAATATCAAACAAAGCAAAATGTAATACAGTATTTTAAATAGAAATCAACAATTCAATTTTATAAATTCACAGAATGTACCAATGTCCAATGAGTTACATAATAGTTAAAAAATAAATTGAATTTTTTATGCAAATATTAATTTAGTTATATGCAAAATAATTATGTTTTAAATAAACAAATTCAAATTCAATAAATAAGTGTTTACTTACATATATATATGTAAGTACCATCTGAGTTATACAGCCTATACTTTTGATTAGGAATCATTTACATCATCAAATATTAAGGATAACCATAAATAATAGGATTAAAATAAAAAACGGTAAATAAAATAAATAATAAAAATTAACTACACAGCCAGGTGACAATGTCTTGGAAGTCCGGTGGCATTTTTGCAGCTTCAAGCATCGATACTCCTTTACCATGCATAAACACAAAACATTCATAAAATAAAATAATAGTAATAGTAAAAACAGTAATAGTATAATAGTCATACAGTTGTTACTAAAAAAATGTTAATGTGTTGTATAAAATTCAAAATAGAATTGTTGGTGCAAATTCTTTGTGATAATCAATCATTGCTGTGTAGTGTTTTTAACATATTAATTAAAGCACTTATTTTCTAATAAAAAAAAAATAAAACCATTATTTATTCGTATTTCAATTGTCTAAGAAATGTTAGTTGAAAACCTACTATTCATTGAATGTATAATACATTGATAAATATATTTAATAGCAAAATTGCAAAAATATAATAAACATAGCACATGCTACCATTTTAAATCAAACAAATAGGGATGTAAATAAAGGAAAAATATAATAAATTTGGAACAAATTTGTAGTTTTAAAATTATCTATAAAATTAAAGTTCTTTTTTAAATCAAATCGCGGGCTTTTCATACTATGTAACTATGATACTAACAACTAACAGTTAAAGTTTTTTTTTTATGATAATATATGGTCAATTAGTTTAATATTAAAAATATAAAATATTTGATTAATCTGAGGATAATTATTTAATTTTTTCTTATTAAATGGTAGTTTGTATTATTTATAAATATAAAACCATTTCTTTGAAATAAATAAGTGTATTGATAACTTGAACTCGAATTAGAAATAATAAACATTTGTTATACAATTTTAAAAATATTCAATCTATACATAATAATTATAAAAATTAGTAAATTATGGACAATTTATAATGATTATTTATTATAAGGTACTTTTAAAAAAATTGTAGTTTAATATATTTAAAATTGTAAAACTGAGGCATTATTTATATTAAACAAATAAAGCAAAAGCCAATTAGTATGAGCTTGAAAATTCAAACATAATGTAAAAAAGTTAATCAATATAAGTGTTATTCAGAAATTATGTACCAAACTTGCATATATAGAACCTAATATAATTTGATCTCTGCAATTTTCTAAAAAAAATATTGTTTCCCTGCACCTGGCAACTCTATCCAAAACCAACAGTTATTAATAATAAAATCACCAAATTGAGCATACTAATAAGATTTATAATATAATACATTAATTTGATGTCATTGTAGAATAAATAGCTGCATTATAACTGTACCTGTTTGAAACGGGTAACGAGCAGTTTTTGTCATCAGCAGAAACTACTTCTGCTTCATCATCAGTCTCCATTAAAGCAGTACTCGAGTCATATTCTGAATGTTGAATCATTTTAGATTTTAAAAGGTAGACATACGTTTTATAACGCTTTACCTTAAAAAAAAAAAAAAAAAACCTTAGTATTTAAATAAGCATAATGTATATATAAATTAAAAATACTTCATCAAATAAGTGAACTTCTTTTTCTTTATAAAATTGTAATGTAATATTTTTAGATCCGCGTTCTGGTGGCTTCTTTTTGTGGATATCAAGCTCCACTTCTAGTTGACGCAAAGTATCTTCATGTTCACGAAGTTGTTCTCGCTGTAAACACAAATTTTATAAAATTATATTTTTATACATAATAATACTATTAGTAATTTTCAAACCAAATTTAATTTTGTAGGAGCTGATGGTAATAATGGTCGTTGAAATTTTTTTTGGTTTCCAACAGCACTCGGTAATCGGGGTGCAGAAAAACTAGCACATACAAAGTTTATTGTGTTTATCCACGAGTCTAATTCTTTGGGATCGCTAAGGAAGTAAAATAGCATATAAACTCAGTTTTAAACGGAAAATCAATGTAAAATTATTAAGTACCTGGTTTGAAACAAATACTCTGCTTGATCAGCTGTAACCAGTCTAAACACATGCTGTTTTTTGGTATAGTCTGTTGCTTTTGTCGCTAAACCATGATGAATATGAATTGCATTATGTATATTATCGCTAATTTGAGATTTTCGAAATCCAGAATCATCTTTATGTAGATAAAGTATTAGATCACGTAGTGTACAAAAATACATCTTCCAACTACGTTTTCCTCTTGCAGCTATTATATCAAAAAACAATCAAATATAATTACTGATAAATAAAATTTTTAATTGTTCATACTTTTTTTTCCATTAGCTTCCATACAGCATTTTCTCATTACATAACCTTTTTTGTATTCCAAAGCCTGGGTCATGACGTTTTCATCATAACTTCCACTTTTGCCCATTTGGCTGGCGATTTTATTTCCAAGACCATCAACCGGTTGACTAGCATTAGCATTTTTTTGCTGATTGTCATCTAAATCATCATCGCTAAAAAAACATTGTTTAGTAGAATAATAATTTTACACGTGCACAAGTTATTTTACCTGGCCCATTCAAGTGGATTAGACTTAATAGCCATGTATAATTGTTTAAGAATGTCTCGGGGAAAATGTTCATTATCATTTAGACCAGCAAGGTTTTCGATAAATTCATTACATGTCATTTTACGTCCTATCATATGCCCATGTAAATCTGTATTTAGTAGCATAATGGCACATGTTAATGTATGAACTGCATCTAAAAATGTATCAACAGTTAATTATTAAAACAAGTTAATATACTTATTCAAACAGAAGAAATTATAATCATAAATTGGTGCAAATACTATTGATAAATATTTAAATACGAAAAATTCAGTAATATAATATAAATTAATTATTCTTAAACTATTAAATGAATACATAAAATCTTAGTTATATATATTATTTGAAAACAAAATACAATTTAATAGACTCTAAATGTCCACACAACAGCAAATACAGTTTTGTATATCTATGAGGATAACCTACTTTAATTTAATTAATACATTAAATTATAAATCTTATCATAATCTTACACAATAAAAGTAAAAATTACTTAGTTATTAATTAAAGACTACACATTCATAAGATAATAGCAATATAATAAAATATTACCAGGAGAATTAAAACATTGAGGATTGCAGTCCAAAAATCTTTTGGAAAAATGAACTAATACCCTTTCTCTTTCTTGAGTTTCTCCAGTCAAACTAAATTGTTTTAAAAATTGTCTTAACGCTAAGTCTAATGAATTGCCTTTGAAATCAAAATATTTCAAATATTCTTCTGCTACAGCTCTACTAAACTCATTACTGAAATAAAATAGTTTTAATTAATCACAGAATAAAATAAGATTTTTTATCATTAATACTTTTTACTTAAATGTCTTGACACATCACTCTTTTTAAAACCTTCCAAATAAAATAAACGTTTTGCTAGTCTTACTGCTGATGGCATATCTACACCTTTCGGAGAATAATGAAAACTATGTAAACTATCAGAATCTACATCTTCATTTAGTGTCCAGTGGTCATCGTTGTTGGTAACAGAATTTGCCAACTGAGCAGCACCTTCCATTAATGCTAATAAATGTTGAACATCTTCTTCATCCTAAATAAATAATTAAAATAAATTCTGAAAACAAGAAATTATAAATATAAAATGCCACAAACTTTAAAATCTTGATTTTCATTGTTGTTAATGTTTTCTTTATCATTGTAGTATCTATTGTTGTTTTCAGTGTCTTTGACTAAATTGGTTTTATCTGGGCCTTTTACCTGAATAACGATTCGATGATCGTTATGAGTATCATATGAGTACTGTCCTTCAGTAGAGCGTTTTCGAATCTTTGGCTCGCTCGCTACAATAGTTGAATCACTATCACTAGGATCTGACACTTCTAATTCCCGTGAGTTAATTAAGAAATCTGAATCTGCTGTATCTTGAAAATCTGGACTTGATATATTCGAATGACTGCTATTTGGATGACTGTTGCCACGATAAGATCCTTTAGCGGGACGTCTTCGATCAGACGGCGATGACATTAAAGATGACGATATAGATGTGGGCGAAGTAGGTGACATTACTTTTTGAAGAGAATTGCAAGAAGCTGAAGTGTCATCAGGAATATGACCAGCATTGTACGTCCATAATACCCTTTTATCCTCAATTTCTAATGGTTTTACGTTAGTATTTAATAAGGTGTTACAGGATGATGTGATATCTTCGTCTTCGGTATCAATACTGGTAGTGGAGGACATTGGGTATTCAGAATTTGACCGTAAAGGGTCTTCTGAACGAGATTCACGTTTAAAATTTGAAATACTCGTAGGAGGAGGTGAGACTGGTGATGTATTTCCAGATTTTGGTTTTGCAATATTAGGCCTATCATTCTCAACAGGACTACTAGGAACAGAATTTGAATTGACTTTTTGAAATTTATTAGGGCCTCCATTTTTTACCAAACAATCAACTTTTCGATCTCTTTTGGGCAATAGTGATGCCTGAAAATACGAATATAGGTATTTAAACATATTATATTATTTAAAAATTCTTACTTGAGTATTTTTAGACATTTTGATAACTCTTTCCCCGGTCATCATAAATGCTTCATATTTTGGAGCGTCTACTTTGTTTGTATTTGTTCTGGTAACCATTTCTAATGGTGGTGGATGATGTTTTGGTGGAGGTGGAGGGGAATCAATATCATGAAATAGTACTTGAGGCGAATTTTCATCCTCAGATAGTTTTTCGTGCACTTTATTTTTTATAGCAGGATCTGAAAAGTCATGTGCATTTGAATTAGATTTAAATAGATAAGTAAATACATAAGTTATTAAAAGACACATATTAATACTATTTTATATACTAACCTCTCACTAATTTAAGAGTAATAGGATTTTTTGCCAACCTCAAGCATTTTAGTACTAAAACAAATTAATTGAAAATTAATAGGTATTAACTATTATTAGTATTAAACCATAAATGATAAAAAAAGATGCATTTACCTTCTTTTGTTGTACATGTTCTTACATCTTCATTATTTATTTTTATGATAATATCTCCAACTTCAATCTAAATAAAAAAAAATAGTGTTTTAAAATATACATTCAATTTTTACAAAAATCATTTAATTTATTTAACCTATAGAATTTATCTAAAAGCTAACAATATAAAGTCTGGTTCACATATCAAAAATATTTGACCATGTGAACTGAGCATAATAGATACCTAGGATATAAATGTTAGATGTATTTATCACATTTGTCCAACACTGATCATTTCAACATTGGATAATGATATCAACCTCAGATAGTTAGGTACCTTGTTAGGTATACATAATATATAATTTGTTTAATATTTTAAAACAATGATAATAATTAGTTGGTTCCTACATTTTTACAGGCCTAATTAATCAGATTAGATTTGTCAATTCGTATGAAGAAATTGGATTAACTTCCTGATTTGATTACAGAAAGTACTTACTAAGTAAGTAATCTGATAGGTATCTACTTATATATAACGGTTACATGGTAAATATTATTTTTTGTCTTAATCCTACTACATTAAAGCCTGTTCTCACCAATATAAAAAAAAGGTATTAATCTGATTCTTAAACTGAGTTTATGGTTGATAACCCACCACAATTGGTCGATTATCTTATTAACTCTGTTTAAAAATCAACGTTTACATTGGTGAGGAAGAGCCTTAAATTAGTGACCATGGTGTAGACAAACGAGTAAATATTGTTATTTCTAAGTTATTTCAAAATTCTGAAATTCATTTGACATTAAGTTTATAAATTTTAATGAACTTATTGAACTGTGTGTGTCGTGTGTATGTGATAATCAAGGTGATACTTTTGGTACACCACTTTTTTAAAAATATTTAGGTACTTACCTATTATAAAAATAGTTTCTTTTGAAAACTATCTATGTACCTATATCAACCCCAACACGCAAATTTGCTGTTAAAAAAAAAATATTAGTTTTCTAATTAGCTAGTTTGACAGTGCATAAAAATATAAAAACAATACATAGCACCCATGAAAGCTGTGAATTTACACAAAAAACAGAATCATTTTATAATATTATAAAGATAAAAATAATAAATAACTCGATATGCTAAGAAAATATGTAGGCAGCTACATGTATCTACATGTAGTCAGGCACAATATTTGACATTGTCATTTAAATTATTTCAATACGTTACATATTCACGCATATTCATTATTTTAATTACAAGAGCATTTTTAAAAAAGATGCTGAAATATTAACATAAAACTGAGTTAGATTATAATTAATAGTTTTTTTAAATACCTACACGTTACACAAAAGTAACGCGAATGTAGCTCCCCGTGTAGGACATTGTACGTTATAATCAATAAAAAGTCAGGGCCAAATCACTTTCCGGATTTAGAAATATGTGTAGGTAGGGACCAATTCTACAGGGCAATAAAAATGGGTACACATCTAAATGGGTAAAGTGCACATAATATCTATTTCCAGGTAGGTACATTGCCCACCGTAATATACAAACGTTAAAACTGTGATATTATTAATCGATTGAAAGAATTATCATAGATACCCCCGTAAATACCATACATACTTTTTCTGTGTGCATTAAATACGTTAGCGTACGGGAAAACGTGTGTATTCGGACGATTGCATCAAATACCTGTGGGCACCTAGTCGAGAAGTGAAATTTAAACTCATCAAAGGGAAAACAAAATCGAAACAGACATCTACCTGGGAAATACGTTAAAAAATCTAACAATTCCCCAGAGAATATGCTGTGTACATAGGAATCAAGGTAGGCGTCATAGAGGCGTTTATCGAGTGAGTTATCCAACACTACAGTGTGGGTCCGATATTAGCGGTTTGGATCACTTTAAATGTCACCGTGTCGTGCAATTTTTTTTTTTTGGACCGTAGGTCACTTTACTTGCAAGTTGGGTGCTAACAAATGGAAAATAAGTAAATCGATGGCACATATTTTAGAAATCGCGCTGGGCCTATAAATTTGATAAATCGTGTAACGTTTGGTTGGGTGGTACCTGTGCACATTCGGCGGCCGGCGTGTTCTCGATTATGTCGTAGATGACTGGCGGACAATCAGCGATGCTGAGCAACGAGAATCCCAGGCCCGAAGGCATTTCCGAGGGCCTGGAGAGCGTGACCAAAATCTCGTCGGCCATGGCTGCGACCCCGTCAACAACAACAATGACAACATGCACAACAAGACACGACAAAAACAACAACAACAACAACAACAACAACGGAAACGACGACGGCACAACGGTACACCTCACGGCCTCACCGAGGCCGGCTCGTGTCTATAACAACCGAATGCCGCCCCGCAACGGTACCCCGGAACCCGAACGCGGTTTTATCGGGCGAACGACGGTGCGCGAGTACACAGCCACGGACGATCGGCTAGGTCATGTTTACACGGCGCGCGCGGATTGTCGCGGACACTGCGCTCCGTTCGTTCATTCACGGCGATAAATCCGTCGACGGACGATCGCGAACATAACGATTAACGGGTAACGGCGGCGGAGGCGGCCACTGCGACGACGAGCAGCACATGATACGGACCCGTAGATCGTACGGCGCGCGCGGTCGCGGGCCGCGGGGTAACGGCTCTACACGGTGATACGCCGCGACCCAGTTGTGACGTCACGGGCGCCCCGCCACCGAACGGTTACTATAAAATCCTTATCACACACACACACACACACACACACGGACGTCGGTCCCCGTGCGTTTTACCATATACGTGCATGTTGCATGATAACGTTGAACACGCACCGCGAACCGTACGCGACGTGATGCCGCGTGTTTGGGTAAAAATCGAGAGGTAATTCGTTATTTATTACGATTGTTATTATTGTTTATTTTTACCGTTAATGCCCGGCGCGAAATCATTGTCCGCCGTTGGTTCGCACGACTGGACTGTAACATTGCGATACCGCTGCACCAATAAACCGTAAAATATTATTTCCGGGTGTAAGGGGGGGGGGTGGCGAGCACGATTCGTAGGAGAGTATTCCGTCGGAAATGGGTTTTTCGGAACCGCGTTTCGTCGGTGAAATTATCCGTCACGTGACCTACCTGTTGTACGGCGTCCCGAAGGTTGGACGGACAACGGCGCGAAAAAAATGACAATAAAAAAAAATCCGCCCCCCGGAATCGCGACGTCGCACACGATTTAACATCGGACGTTGCAACGACATCACCGTGTCGGGCGCGCGATTCGGCGTGCTATTATTGTTTACGCGCTTTACAATCGGAATCAACTGTAACATTACGATCGGGTGTTTATTTCCGAGGGGGGGGAGTGGTAGGGGGATCGGGAGGGCAATACCTCCCCCCCCCGCCAAACCTCCCCGTAACCGGAAAAAATGCGCGAACCACGTCGCGACGCGACGTGACATACGTGCGAAACGGGTAACGTCGACCATCATCGCGGTCAATTGAACGAAACGGACGTAAAATAAACTTGTCGGGCCTTTACTGCCTTTTGCGCCGACTAATGTGTACCGATAACAATCGTGATTCGCGCTGTTACGCCGGACGTCGGCGCCGTCGAGTTCGGACACCCTATCGCAGTATCGCGCGCAGGGATCGCGGGCGGTTTTCGGCGACTGTCGCCGGCTGCCGGCGTAAACGCGTCCGCGACTGCGACTTGGCACGGCACGGCGTTTCGCGGCGCGTTTGCGTTGGTTTCGTCGCGTTTTCGCGCGCTTTCGGTCCGCGAAAGAATCGCGTACGCCGAACACACGCGTTCGCCAGTTCGAGACGCGGGTGACGTTTTCGAAACGTTCGAGCTAGGCATCAATAGACGTTCGACGGTTTCGGTTTGTCGGGTTTTTTTTTTTTTTTTTACACAATTTTTTAATCGGTCGGCGCTGCGCGGACAAAATCGCCGGTCTCGACCGAAGTGCTTGGCAGTTTAACGAGCGGTTCGTTGAAAGTCGAATGTTGCGGGTTTTTTTTCGAAAAAAAAAAAAAAATCGGGCTCAATCTAGGTACCTAGGTTTTAATTTTATTTTTCCATACAAATTTTAATATCTAATATTACGGCCTTTCAAGACGCGCATAACCCTCTCTCTGTCTCTAATCTTCGTTTTAGAAGAAGAAGGAATATTTCCTTTTCGACACTCACGATGACCAAAACGTTATCCGTTGTACACAGGTGTCCGTTCAATCGTAACTGGTTGTTTCTACCTATACGGAACCGTGAGATTTACCGGAAACATTTCAATGTAGAATGTCTTGGAGGAATAACGCAGAACACCGACCATCCCGTGTATCTAGGCGTGACCTTAAATAGAACGCTGCGGATTTACACATTTTTACGCCGTTCAAACCAATAATTGTTGTGACGCAATGGTGATTATTTCGACCGAGAATCTCGGCGGGGTAATGGGGTTCAAACTCCACGGGTATAGTAAAATGTTTACACTTTTTTTTTTACGAAAATATTCTTCGATGGATTTGTTCGTGTTGAAAATAAGACGTTTTCGCCTGTGCCCACCCCCCCCCCCACCGCGGTTTTGTACTCGTACAACAGCGTCAACAGTACAACAGTGCCACTCCCCAAGCTACGGCAATAGTGTCTGCTGTTCGGAATATATTTACTTTGGAACTAAAGGTTAACCGGTAATACCCTTGTGTGCGTGTAATCCTATGACTGATAACCAATTATTAACCGCCACCTGCTCTTCCACTGGGGGAAAAAAGGCGCCGGTTATGAATGTGTCTACCGAAATTATTTTACAAGCGGCAAATTACCAGCTTTGCACATTGTGTACTCCAATAGCCGCCGGTCAAATCGCTAGGTTTTGGCGGCCAGACGGCGGCGGCAGCGTGGTGTCCTAGACCCGCGGAATATACGCTTTCGAGCGACTGCTGACGTAACGCAGTCCGCACGGGCGTGTAATCAAACGAAACGTGCCCAGTCGCGTTTCCGGGGCCGGTCGCGCCGAGAAAAATCCGCAACAACGTCGGACGGTGACGCGGCGTAGAGTTTTACGGTTTTTCGTTGGTTTTTTTTTTTTATCTATTATTGTTTTCCGGTCGTTTTCGCCTTTTTAACCCGTACACATTATTGTTATTATTACTGGTATTGTCGCGGCGGCGGCCGATAATTTGTCGCCGTGTACGCGCGCGCTCGGTCCGTGTGTTTAACGCGTTTTCAATTCGAATGTCGCGCGCACAATAACGTGCGAGGGCATAACCGCCGGCGTCGCGTCCGCGCGTTTGCGCGTAAATATTATAACGCGCGCGATATTTTAACGCGGACGCGCGTGAACATTTCAATAACATATCGCAATGCGATAGGCGTTACGGCGCGCGGCGACGCGTTTCGACCTTGTCGGGCGCGCCGGCGGCGCGCGACGTTTACGGGCACGCGCGCCGTGACAACGATAACGTTACGCGGGCCGCGCGACAAACCGGCGACCGTCGTCAATACGCAACGCTATCGCCGACAAAAAAAAAAAAAAACCGAACCGTCGACGGGCGATTATTGTCCGTAACTGCGTCCGCGCAACCCGGTCCTGAGAACGCCGTCCGCCCGCCGCATCGCTGACGATCCGACGACCCGCGGAACCTGTCGTTGATCGCGGCAAGGGTCGCGCGCCCGGCGGCACTGCGCAAACCGATTTTCAGCATTTTCGCGCGAATTGTTTCGGTCTGCGCGTTCAGTTGTTAACGCGGTCGTTCCCGCGTGGCCCGACCCGTCATCGCCGACACGTTCAGCGAACGCAGTCGTCGACAACGATTTCTGTTCTCCGCTGTCGCAGAAACAGCCGCGCGATCGTACGGTTTCCATTTACACGCACAGGGTTAGTTTGCGCGGTTCAACTGTGCGCGTACACCAACCCTTAGAAGCGTAGAAAAAAAAAAATGTGTTTTCTATATTATTAGCCATCGTATGGGCATGTTAGTCTTGTGAGCGTTCCGGTTCGTAAAATTTTCCATTTCGAGTACTGATTTACAGAACTCGCATCGAAATCGTATTCGTTTTTTCTCTGAACACGATGTTATTTATTCGTTTTTCATTTCATTAATCTAAACGGGATAGAGCCCAACAGCGGTTTTAGTATATAATAATGGGGGGCTATGAGGTTATGGAACATATTAAATTTCAATTAAAAAAAAATTCACCGTGTATCAAGTTGACGCAAGTTCCGTTTCACCCGAATTGACGTTAAAGTTTATTTGGATGTCTCGGTAACCTTTGAAAATGGATTATGAGTAGGGTTGCCACCGTTTCGGGTTCGCATATAAATCTACGGGCTGCGGGTTCAGTGAATCGTTCTCCGGGTAGTCGTAAAATTGGTACTACACGTATTATAATTGTATAGTTGGTCGATAAGCTGCACGAACAATATTTTTCATTCGCCAAAACATTAGATAAAATACGTTAATGATTAATAATGTTTGTAATAATCATAATTACATATTGACTATACATAAAATGTATATATAAGCGTATAGGCACAGACACGGTATCTTTGAATGACGACTTTTTTTTTTTTCTGCTTATCAGCCTGTTTCTGGGTCTACCATCTTTCAAAGGTGGCGACCCGAATTACCAGTTTTAGATTCTGAGTGGAGCGAAGAAGCTTATGGTTTTACAAAGATGTTTATTTTTTTTTTTCTATGGACAACTTTTCTACCAAGTCCTCTCATCAATAATGTTCGCAGTTGTAACTATTTTAGTACCTATACGATTTGTATTCACAGTGATGTTTGGTGAACAAATTTCGCTTACCGCACCTAAAGAATATATCCTTCAGATGCTAATAACCGTTCTCGAACAATATTTAGAATCCTGTTCTTTTAATCCACGGATGCTGGTATAGTATACCTAATTCGAATAATTGATATTTTATCACTAAGGTACCTTTTATTACATTTAATCGAACGGTTTCAACTATAATTTATTACAAGCACCGAGGAATGTATTGGTGTTATTATGTGTGCTTTTTTTTCTGTCTGTGAACTACTTCTTTTCTACCAGAAATCTTGTTTCAATCAAAAACCTACAAAAACCTTTTTTTTTTATTGCGTTTTGGACCTAGTTGACGTATTTAGGAGATCATTTTTTGATTATACAAGTAGTTTTAATAATAATCGGGGAAAGCCTGAAAAAAATGTAAAAGGTTTACGATGTTTATTTTCTTACGGAAATCTTGCTCCAAATTTCAAATGTAGCATATTTTCTGAAAGAAAATTTTGTCTTTTTGGTGTTTAAGGAGATACTTTTTGAATTTTTGTGTTATTTTCTTATAATAAAATATTAAAATCCGGGGAAAAACTGAAAAGTTTACGGAATTAACGGTTTCATTATTTTCGATTTTATTTTATTTTTGTAATTTAGTTTAAAGTGATCGTAGAGACTTGAGATTTGCATAAAATACCTATTTATATTAGCTTATTCTAGACGTAATATAATTATCAAAATATTCTGGTGGTTTTTTAGTTATTCATAGACATTTGACATTTTGTTCATGTTTCTTTAGTTTTTATTTGGTTTAATATGAATACAATTGTTTGGCCAAATAGAAATGCTTGAGGTTCGTTATAAATCTAACTTAGGGATTACCGAAAAAAAAGCAGAGCTTTATAAAATAGTTTTTTTTATAATCGTTTTAAAATCAAATTTTAATGAAAACTGTAAAAGTATGGCATTTAAAACGTGTATAGCTAAACTTCACTCAGAATTGTTAGCAAAGGTTTGTTGTTGTGTACAGATGTAAATTAAATAACTTCATGTAGGTATCCTACCTTACTAATTTTACAACTTTCCACCTACAACTGTGACGCACCCATCAGCAGTATCGGGTCTTTGTTTTTTTTTACCTGTAAAATCGATATTATCACTAGTTACGTTGTAAGAACATTTTTCTTGTTAAATATCAAAATAATAAGACGTAGGTACACATGTAAAATGGCCGTGCTTTCGAATGGATAGCTGGCTGACTTGACTGCTACCTTTTTGAAAACAATAATAAGGATAGTCATTAAGGCGACCTGCAGAGGAAAATAACGGTTTCATTTTCTACGGAGAACGGTCGCTTAAGTAATTACACAAGGTCTTCCAAATGATGTTATACATTTTTAAGAATATAGAAGTGTACGAAGTATTATTCATATTCTTTTTCTCAAAACTAAAACTTTAAAAAAAATACAAAACATACAATTTGGAAGACCCTGTATACAAAACGATATCGACATCTTATTATAATAACGATAGGAATACATTTAAAGAATATAATTGGCAATTAAAAATATTGTTTTTCTTTTTTTAATTTATTCTTGTACCACACACCCCAGGGGCGTAATTTGGTAATGTTTTTTTTTGGGGGGGGGGAGGGGGAATGAAATATTTTAACATTTTGCCTATTATCTTCTCCCTTTGAAAAAAAAAAACATTATATTTATCATAATCACTTTTCGGTGCAATAAATGTATGTACCTACGCATGTTATAATGCGTATAATATTATTATAGTCTTCATTAATCTAGGTAAAATAATCAGTATCGTCGATCTGCGATAAAAATATAATACTTGACCGCTCGGTGGTTTAATTTTTTTACCGCTACCATAATACAATACATAGGTATATTTATGCAATACTGCAATAGTGATACCTGTGCTGTCCTACTATTGTGAAAGGCAGTATCTACAAAACTATATATATATATGTTATGGGTTTTTCTTCTTTTTGAACTCTTTTTTTTTTTTTTTCGTTAATATTATTCAATAATGTTTTGAGCATTATTTGTAGTTATTTACCTCAGAAATCGTTCTACATACATAATTTTATTTTTCCTAAATCAAATATTTATAGTTTATATCTTTTTCGGCAAGATTAAGTAAGTACTGCATTTGTGATAGTCAAAAATAATTACAACTGCAATTACGAAATCAGTATCAACCATACACGATATATTTTCTCTATTTTTTTAAAACATAACAATAAATTATAAACATCGTAGTTTAACCTAGTTTTAGATGGAGTATTAGTTAAGATAAATTTTGGTGTTGACATTTTTGACTTCCGTCGACCCGTTGACGAGATATTCCACTTTTAATTTTAGGTTGGAGGAGAGTAGTGGTGCATTATTAACACGCCACGCGCCGTACCACCACACAAATGATAACCCACTACTCTCCTCTAACCAAACTTAAAACTGGAATATCTCCTCAATGACTTGATAGAAATCAAATATTTCAACGCTGAAATTTATTTTAACTAATATTCCATCTATTTATGGACTTTTTAATATAGGTTGTCATTTGAAAATTAAAAGTAGGCAGTACCCCCAAAAATAAGGTTGAGAAAAATTAATATAAATATAAAATTGTAAAGCAGCTTGTTTCTTAAATGTTCCAGAAAACAAATTCCGGAAAAAGTTAATATTTTCGCAGATTATGAGTATACTCACTTAAATGAATCATCCGGTATATGTATTTAATTAATGAAAAATCACTTTTTTTAAAAATTAGGTTTCATTATTAGAAACATAAATAGTTATGATTAGCAAACAAAGACAAACTAATATGATTAACGGACTATAACTTAACTGTAACTGCGTGTAACATACTATTTGAATATTAATAGTACCTATTTATGATCCTAAAAAAAATATAAAAATTAACTGATTCCGACGAATAAAAGTTAGGTAAAAACTCATTGAAATATGTTTACTTTTTGAAATTATAAAATGTTAAATTTATTTATACAAAAATTTAAAATATTGACATTCAATTATATGCATGTAGAATGTAAATACTGCTTACTGATGGTCAAATAATCTAAGGTTACTAGACACATACGCGCAGTATGTATTCCGCCGAATAAATTTACTAAACGTACCTATAGGCATTGACTACACAGCATATTATACTGCGATTTTTTCTAGAATATATCATTTACTGATTTTTTGTCTAGAATTCGGTGATATTTTGGTAAATATTGCATAATATATTGTTTTACTGCATTTTAACCTAGAAAAGTCGATGTGAAATGGCCTAGTAAACAATAGGTACCCATTCTACAATAATTTAATTTATGAAAAATTGTCGGTTACTGCCTTTCACTTTGGCAGAGCAGTATGTACCTTTTATAGCGTTTTTATTACGAAATATTTAATATTTATGTACAGCTAGGTATGTTCGGTTAGGTATTTTGGGTTTTTTTGTATTAATTCTATAAAATATAAATCACATAATATAATAATATTTATAGTTAAACAAGTACATAAATGTGGTTCCCAAATTTTTTTTTAAAAAAAAAAGTCTCAAGGGAATACGACACCCAAATCCCCCCCCCCCCGTAATTACGCCACTGATGCGTCCGACCGAAACAAGAATATTTTTGAAAATAGTAAAAATATCTCTAGATATATATTTATAAATATGTGTGTGTATATGTGTTATCGATGACGCGACGTTTGTCTAAACGCGTAGAAATATTTAATTAGTATTATTGCTATTGCAAAATCATTTTGGTCGTTTATATATGAGTTATAGAAATAGGTTATCAAAAAATTATTATTTCAAGACAATTATTACAAGTTAGTTATTATAATAATTTGTTTTTCTTTTAAACAATATTGACAAATTTCACCAATACAACGTGCTATATGTTTCAACAAAAATGAACTCTTGTAAAAACTGAAAACCACAATTAGGAAATGATTTTGCCGAATAAATGTACCTATCGATAAACGAATATTGATTCCGTATATTCTGTATTATCGAAAAGTTAATGTATATGGCTATACAAGGTTATCAACAATAGATGACATCCTAAAATCCCGAGTAATATTTGAAAAATTAATGTCTCTATATTTTTGCAAAATCAAATAAACAAAAAATTACAATATTTTTTAGAACGTTTTGATCATCTAATGAGCTTACTTTCGTTTTTCTTCCGATTAAATTTTTCGTCGAATCATAAAATTAGTCGATTCTTTTTTCTGCCAAGATCGTACCTTCCCCTTTTCCACCAAATGTCAAAAGTTTGTCTATAGTATTAGAATAATATCTACATTTTAAATTAGTTTAACAAATTACTTATTTTTAGTTTTTATTTTATTTAGATATTTATTTGTACATTATTAAATATATTTATTTGTTTTTTTTTTTTTTTTTTTTATTAATTATAATTTAAACTAATTTTTACGGACATACTTCGCACGATGGGTGGGCAAATATTATCGATGAGAAGTTGGGAAGATAGGATATAAAGGGGAATTTAAGAGGATGATACACATGTATTTGTTGTTTTTGTTTTACAAATGAACCATAATCATTAGTTATTAACCTTAAAATTGTTAAAATTACTGTTGAAAGTTAGGAACAAAACACCGAAAACGACTTTAAGTGTATTCCTTACCTACGAATTCTTAAAAAATCTATGGTATAGTACAGTTATAAATTTATCTTAATTTAAGGATAACTGAACGTTAAGTGAAACTAAGAAAAATCGAGTTTAAATATGAATTAGTGCAAACTATAAATGGGCCTTATATACTCATATCAAGGTGACTTCTGTTATGAAATCGGTTTAAAATGCCTAACATGTTATTATTGTAATTAGTCGGTATTATATCGTTACAATAAAAACCTTTATTGAAAAATCCAAAGACATTTAAATTCCCTATATACAGAGTGTAGTAAACTTTGACTAAAACTCGATAAGTGATATACGATTTACATAGTTTCAGGATAAAAAAGAAAATGTTCAAATTGAAATAAAGTAAAAAGCTAACTAAAAATAACACTGAAATGAATTAACGTGCGAGTGATTAAATCAATGTAATTATAGTGTTGACAAATCTCATTAATAACCTTCAGTCATCAACGGTCTTCGGTGTACTACACTATAATAAAAAATATTTATCTGACCACCGCTAAAAAAATTCACTGTCGAATGGTAATTATGATAAATAAACTATTATTAAAATCACATAATATAGTATTATGTCATTAAATACTATCAGTGATACCATTTATTATTCATCAATTTGATTATTTGAAAAAAAAAAAATTCTATTTTAACAGAATCGTAATGTAAGAAAAAATAAAGAAACATGCATTTTTAGAATCGTCTGATTGGTGATATTAATTTGTTATGTTCCCGGGAACGGATATTTCGGGAAATTTCTTGGGAATTGGAATGTTCTAGGGACATAAAAATTTATAATTGTCATTTACAGTTTATTAATATCTAATAAGTAATAACCATCAATGTCGGGAAAATTGATTCTAGTTTGTACTAAAGATGAAAGACAGTCAGTAGACCTTTCTTTTATTTTAGATAAGATTCGGAGCGGAACAATGGGTTTATTGGTTTTACTACTTGTTTTTATTTTCTGTGTTTGTAAGCAATTTTTCTACCAGAAATCTTGTCCAAATGTATAATGACAAGAGAAGTTTTTTGTTGAATTTTGAATCTAGTTGGTGCACCGAATAATTGCATAGAAAAAATTTGGAGATACATTTCTTATGATTATTTAGTTAAAATTAAAATTAAAATTATAAACATTTTGATAGAGGCCCAAATTCGGACTCCTTGAATTACAAGGCGTAAGGCCTCTGCTAATTTTATGAAGAACTTACACCTGGCAAATGTTACTCAAATAAGTATAATATATTATATACTATACTGCTAATATATGACACCAACAAAATATATAATAATATTATATCTTTCTTCCTCTCAAATGTCATGCTTTTGTAATACGACGTCTCGTCTGCTTTTTATAACCAGTCTGAAAACTTCCAGTATACCTTATAAGTTATAAAGATACTCTTATCCACATATTTTTCTATAGAACTCCGAGAAATTATTAAAACACTTATTTTAAACTTTATTTAATAGTTATTTTACTCGTATGATTATCATTTTCTCTGGTATTTTTATTTTGACATGTCTGATTTGTTTTTGTTTTATTTATTCATTTAACTTAATATTACATTATTATGTTTCAAATTAATAAATACTTATTCGTTAATTTACGCGTACGTAGTTTTTTTTAACGGAACGTAAATTAAAGATCTTACGAGTATAATATATTGATTTTAGTGTTAAAAAGACGTCCTAGGATAAAATTAAATTACCATGGAGTTAAAATTTCCTTTCAGAAAATAAGCTACATTTGATATATCGGAGCAAGATTTCTGGTAGAAAAGTTTACACTACAAATCGAGGGGTATTTTGCGATTAAAATAGTCCGAGCGAGCGATAACTGGATCTCTAGGTACATCTAAATTGCATTTGTTTTTTCCCTGTTTAGGTAATAGGGAAAAATAAGTCCAAAAATTGTTTTTCGTGACACAGTTTAAACTGATGACCCCAAGAATGACAAAAAGTATATTAAAACCATTCGACTATGAGAAATATTTTAACAAATAGACAATATAGAATTATTTAACATATTATATAATATCTGCATGATATCAGTATTTTAAAAAGTTAAAATTTCGAAACTAATTCAGTCCACTCAATTCTTACTTTACCATAGTTCTTAAATCGGCAATATACATATGTTAATGATAAAAAAAAAATTTTTTTTATATTATAAATTTGTTTAAATTAAAAATATAAAATATAATATTTTATAAAAAAATTAAAATTATAAATTGGAACACTGTCCTAGTGATTTGTTTTATATTGCTTTTATTTATCGTCTGTCGAATAATAAATTGTCGTTACTGTCTGTTGATTTAAGTATTTTTAGATTTTAAGTGGAGCGAAGAAGCTTATAGTTTTACAAAAATATTTATTATTATTTTTTTTTATTTGTGCGCAACTTTTCTTACAGAAGACTTGCTCAGATTTTTAAGTGTAGCATCTTTTTAGAAAGGAAATCAGTGTGGAGTGGTACTTTAAAGAGGCCATTTTTCTTCAAGAGTTTTCTCATTAAATGTGAAAAACCGAAAACAAACGGGAATATGTACAAAATATATAACTAATATATTACTATTTTTTTTATTCCTGTGCACAACGTTTCTATAAGCAATTTTGCTCCAACTTATAATAATAGCAATGTTTTTAAAAGGAAATTTTACTAGGGAAGTACTTTAAAATGGTTATTTTTCGATTTTCTTAGGAGTTTTTTCATCAAATATGAAAGACCGAAAAAACAGAGGAAAAACGTAGAAAAATCAGTACAACATTAAACAATTATTATTAAAGAAAATATATTAAGCCTATTTAATTATTTTACTATAAAATGACATAAATCGTTGACAAAGCATCATTATCAACTAAACTCCGTTCAGAATCTTTTTTTCGTATGCAATGGTTTATCGTTGCTTTCAGGTATACATTAAATTATCTATAACAGTGGCTGCACCCATCCCCATTATCTTTGGACGTCTTTATTTTTCACGCACTACCGCAGTAGCACATAATACTCGATTGGGTTTAAGTATGGTTTTTGTGTCTGAAAAAAAAATGTCGATTTTTCCATTTACAGACCATTCTTAGTCTGTACACATTTTATACTTATTTATGAAATTATACATTTGTAAGTACCTATTATTATTTGTGAACATACGTTTTTTGGTTTTTTCTGTACATATATGTGTATAAGTGTAAATTTACCTACATAGGTAATTTAAATTATTTTATATTATTTGGTAGACCAATTTAATGATTGCAATGCGAAAATGATATAAAATGTGTAGGTACTTGTAATTAAAAATTTGATATTAACTACAAACCTATATAACAAATATGTCGTATTGAAAACTGTTCTTTTCGGGAACAACCCTATTAAAACAGCCTTTTTAGGGCCACCAAATTTATAAATTCCTTACAAAATATTTAAAAAAAAATCCACGATATCCATGAAAATCGTTCGGAAAGTAGGAAAATTGAAAATTTGATCAATTGAGATTTTTCTAGGACGGTAAACAAATAAAAAATCTATGAGACGTTTATCAATATTTTCACATTTTTTTCTTGAACCCAAAAGCTATACTTCAACCCGTGATTGCGAATATGATTTATTTATAAACAAGAGTTCACATTGAATTTTAGATTGAAAATTAGTTCAGAATTATTTATGATGGGGGTGTGGGGACGTAGTCCATCGCGGGTTTGGTTTATGAGAAAAACCGTAGCCCCTAACTTATTCAATGGATTTCTGCTTATGGGCAATAATGGTTTCTGTTTCGATTTTATAGTAGTTCAATGAAAAATAATCATCCAAAAATTTCTATCACAATGTTTATCCGTCCATCGTACTTATTCCCCTAGCTGCTTTTAGGTAATATAATAATATAAAAAAAAAAAAGCCGTCTTAGGATAACGGGAACGGGTGCAGCCAATGCTAAAGGAATTTAATGTATATATGTTAGCAACGATTAATCATTGCTTACAAAAAACGATTCTGAGCGAGTTCAGTTGATATAATGTAGTTGCTTTGTCAACAATATATATGTCATATTATGGTAAAATAATTACATAGGCAATATATATTTTCTATAAAAATATTTGTTCAATATTTTAGGTACCTATTTTTCCGTTTTTCCTTCGGTTTTCCCATGGTTTTTCCTGGGTTTCCCATTTATTGAAAAAACTAGTGAGAAAATCAAAAAATAAATCTGTTTAAAGTACCACGCCACACATCTTTCAGAAAAGATGCTACACTTAAAAATCGGAGCAAGATTTCTGGTAGAAAAGTTTCGCACAGATAAAAAAAAAAAAAAAATAACATCTTTGTAAAATCATAATCCTCTTCGCTCTACTCAGTGTCTAAAATCCGTAATCATAATTTTGTTATAAGCGTTTGAGTTCAAATTCTGAGAAAAATCATACATATTTTGTGTGTTATGTTACGATTTATATGAACTAAAGTTTTAAGTGCCGTAAAAATAATCGACAATTTGATACTGGTTTCATTATAATTTATAAGTTATTGAGTGGTTGAACTAACAAACCTAATTTTGTTACTTTAGATTCGGTGTGTAGTGACAGATCAATTGGTTTTACTATGATATGTACTTTTTTTCGTCTGCAAACAACTTTTCGAAAAGAAATTGAACAAAACCGAAAAATAAGTAGAAAGTACGACACAATTTACTAAGATAATCCTTTTTTTATTTAAATTTTTTTTTTTTATGTAATTCAGTTTAAAATATTCAAAAAGAGTTGAAATTTTAAACAATTTCAGAAAACTTGTTATTACATTTTCTAGACGTGATCAATTTTTCAGACATTTGAGTGTGTATTTTTCTATATAGTCTAATTTTTTCGGACTATCGCTTAATTTCTCTAAGTTTCAGGTTTTTACTTTTGGTAGGATGAAATCGCCTTTATTATGTCTTTATTGCCTGGGTGAAAACAATATACTGCGAGTATATGTCGATTATGTCGCGGACCTCGGCTTCAAATTAAGTTATAAACTTGAATCTTGATCTTAGTTCTCACATTGAATACTCATATGAGTAAGTAGAGAATTCAATCCCGCGATCCCGAACTTTTTTGCTCTCGAAAATTCCGGGATTGACAAATACGGTGCTCGTCATAACCGCACACTTTTAAAAAAGGTCGTCGTTCAAAACGGCACACTTTTTTATACAGTTTTCTCAAACTGATACCATTCAATACTGCACACATTTTACTTTGTGTCCTATCGTACGTGCTTTTGCGAAATAAATCAAGGGTTGTTTTCGATTAAAATTGTCCTAGTATGCGCAGCGAGCGTGTGACCACATTGAGTCTCTAATTCCACCTATAATGCTTTTCACTGCCAATCAAATGTGTGCGGTTTTGAATTAACGACCGTCCAAATTTCCATTATTAATAATAGACAAAACATGTGCGAAATTGAACGATGTACAATGTGCGGTTAAAAACGGTTTTGAACAACACTCGACAAATAAATAATCCCGGGATTTTCGGGATTATTCAATAATAAATACATAATAGAAAAGCAATACTTACTTTTATAATCAGTGATTCCATACTAAAAATATAAAAAAAAAAAAAAACTATTTTTCAACACTGACACGCAGAAGTGAGAACACACAAGCTGTATTATAGTTGGTTATAGACGTAAATAACATCAAATTGATCCCGTATAGTCAGACCAAAAATTTATTTGATCACACTTGGGAGGAAGGTATTGTATAAATTTCGCGGTTGTTGTTACAAATTTGTATAAATTGTGTAACAAATTTTGGTATCGGTTTCGAAGTCTCTACTATAGAGACTAACTATAAAGAGAACAAAATGGCTTCTAATCAACAAGGTGAGCTTATATTTTATAAAAATTATAGTTTTTAATTAAATAAATTAAGGCGGAGCTAGGGTGAGTTCAAAAATACTAATACAATAATTACTTTGTGTTTTTCTATGTATTAAGATTAAGTTTCATTGAAAATACACTATAATGAATTCATTTCGTGAAAAAAAAAATCTTGTCTACTTAAAATATCAATTTCTCCCACTGAGCGAAGTAAGTTAGTAAATAGACTATTTAAGTAAAATTAATACTCTAGATCAGCAGCTGCATACATAGGAAATAAACTGATAAACAGACTCGGAGACGTGACATTAAATGATCTGATTTTCCTTCAATCATACTTTCAAAATATTTTCATTAAATAAAACATTTTTTCTATTTTCTATTTATTATTCATATTTTTTGTCTGTAATACATAATATTAAATCGTTATAATTGTATATATGTATAATAAAATGAAAAATTAATTTTCACATCTCGGGATCCCGGGATTGGTTTCGAAAAATCCCGAAATCCCAGGATTGTCAGAGTATTTTGGGATTGTATCCTCTAATTGTAAGTCATTTAGACATTTAGACATAGCAATTGTAAGGACTTTCAGTTTGATATGTCTGTCAAAGCGTTATATTATGCCCTTGTTTGCCCAGTATTCGAATATGGCTGTGTTGTCTGGAATGGATCTCCATACAGCTAACGATTCAAGCCAGCAGGAGCGAGTCCGACGTAAGTTTTTGCGTTTTGCAAGTTATAGATTCAAAATTGCTTGTCCTTCATATGACTATACCCGTATAGCTAACATACTCGGGCTATCTTATTTAGCTAAACGAAGAAATACTACGGGTATTAAATTCATTGAAAGGTTATTGAATGGTAAAATCTAATCATCTGCAATTTTATCTTTAATTTGTTTTAAGACACCTCTGGGTTCAACCCGATTCACTGATCCTTTTTACGTTCTATATGCCACCAACAATTACTTTGCAAACGAGCCACTAAGGCGATTAATGTGAAAAGTCATTGCGGATCCCAATTTCACAATCTATTGATATATAATAGTTATATTCGTTTTTTTGTATTTCTGAACTTTTGTTGCTATTGTACACGTCTGATCTATTGTAAACGTAAATATAAACTGTGTGTTGTATCTATGTAAAAAAAGGGCCTGTCCGTAAAAATATATAAAATTAAATAATATATATTCATTATTATCATCCACTCAAATTGTACACACGAAATAATATATTATAGTGATAGTTGTCTTCCATTTAGTTATTTATTTTTCAAGTATTTTAAATTTGTATCCTGTAAATTGGAAAACAAGGTATGATATTAATGTATTACACAAGTTGAAAATTTAACTATGACGTGTTTTTATTTAAATTTATTTGTTTTTTATACACCTACTACAACATTAAAATTAGAGTAAATACATCTCTCAGTTGGGTATAATCAATTGAAACCAATTAAACTGTAGGCGACAGACAATGTCAAGCTCAGCTTAATTTGTCCTTTATTGTTTTAATAGTTATACTATTCTACTTGTTGTTTCCTAATAAAAAAAATTAAAAAAAAAACACTATCTATAGTCTATCTATACATTTTTATTATAGGTTCTCATTTGAAAAACCAAAACAAATATCCTAACAGGATACTCATTAAATTTTAAGAAAAATTTAAGTATACAAATAAATCGTCTTAAACTACACTTCAAAATTCCCATTTCAGAAGTTGCATTTATGCATAATTTGTTTCTTAATGTGGGGTGAACATGTTTAATGAGTCACCTTGTATAATATATATGACTTTCAAATTTTGAATTTCACCCTCGACAGGAAAATCATTGACGATTTGATTTTTTAAAATATAATATAATCACAGTTCTGTGATTTCTTTTATACTGGTTGTGTTTTCAATTTAGTGCGCTCTTAATTCTTATCTTTATTTTACAACATTTCGTAGTTAACCTGTTATAAAGTTCAATCGGTCATATGTTATCGCGTCTTTTGGTAAACTCGACCAATATTTTACTCTACATAAATTACCATAGTCGCGAATAGGGGGGTTTTAGGGGCTTTAATAGCCCCTCCCTCCCAAAAAAAAACACTGTCAAAGATTTTTTATATTTATTGAATTTTTGAATAGTTTATGATTTAGTGAAAAACATTCGTTTTTAATTAATTACTGAATAGACCATTGCAAAAACAACCGAAAATACTGAAATTACAAGCATAAATAGCACTTCCTTCAATTTAGATTTAGGCGATTTGAACACAGGTCCAAAGCAGCCAATATTAGGTAAGGAATCTACCCAGTGATTTATAAATTCCACAATACTGAGTAAACAATCTAACAAAACGCAGCCTGGTGGACAAAAATATTACTAGCCGATGTGGGACTGATAAACACAGAATACACGTGGATAAACGTAAAACAGTTTTTTTTTTTTAATGAAGCTTTTGTTTAATTTAAATATTTTTGGTTATAAAATACAAGGTATTGAATTAAGTTTGAACATTTTTTTAGTATTTGAACTAGTGGGTTAGTGTTTAACTGATTATTTTTATTCACTTTTTCTGTTATGACATTTTTTAATGTATCTTCATCAGCTCTCCATACATGTCCTAACCGGTCTAAGCGTTTGCATCTTATGTATGTAAGTATATTGGATTTGCTATATAGATCATATAGTTCTTTGTTGTGTTTTTTTCCATAAATACCTCGTTCCTCATTGTACTTCGGTCCATGTATATTTCTTAAAAATACTATTTAATACTGTTTAATACTTAATACCGTTTACTTATATATGTATTAAGTATGGCACTATTAAGAATAAGCAGAATTTATTGTGAGGTTTTTGGTTACAAAACATTTTACTTAATCAATTCAAATATTAGTTTCCATGTAAAACATTACCCGAGGAAAAAGAAACAAAAATTTTATAAATTAAAAAAACCTGGAAAAAAAAATTAAAGGTGATAGATATTTTTATTAACTATATTAATTGAACATTTGTAGTAAAATTTTCAAAATACTTGAGCCATTTTTAGACTATTTATTTTACGAGAGAGGGATTACGCATAATTTAAAATTATATGCATAAGAAATACATTTTTCATTTATTAAGTATATTTTCAAAAATAACAGGCATTAATAATATTGTCAGGAATTGCGCACAATTTAAAATTGTATACAAATAAGAACAAATTATTTTAAATTTAATAATAATTTATTATATTTTTATTTTGTTTACACCTTTTTTTTGAAAAATAAATCAATAATAATAAATGCGTCGAAATGTGCCATTATCTCGGATCAAAATTAGCGCGTCCATTTGACGCGCGTCGAAATTACCGCGTTGAAATGACGCGATATCGATAAAAACACAAACACCATAGTTGCTGAACTTGTGTCTTCCGATATGAAGAAAGATTTTCTAAGAAAAGTAAAATCAATGAGACTTAATGCTAGCATTATTTATAAAACTTGGTTGACGAACACAAAAATGTATATAAATGAAAGACTTAACAAAAATCGAAGAACATTATTTTCATTATTTAAAAGTGATATCTGCGTGCAAAGAAACAGGTTATAAATATGTTTGGACGAATAACGCTGAAATATAGGTTGAGAAGAATGATGGAGGAAAAACTTTTAGAATCAAGTCTGATAACGATATCATTTAATTGTAAGTTTTTTATTTTCTGTTTATTTGGATTTTCTTTTTCCTGAATAATTTGTATGTAATTAAAAGTATTTATAATTTGTATACATAAAATCCTTTTTAATATGAAATCCAACACTTCAAAAGATATTAATTCACTTAATAATACCATATTTATAGATAAACTTAATGGTTTATCTAAATATAACCTAAATAATAATTTGTCTAGTTTTTCAATCAACATACGTAGTATACGATTACATTTCAACGAATTAGTACTGTTATTAAACGCTAATGCTATTTCCCTGGACAGACAAAGCAGTTTCAAAGGTCAGGGTGGGCTCCCAACAACGGCGGGCAACCGTCCTAGTGGAAGAAAAATCACGAACATAAACCCCCTGGTAGTAGAACTCAAATGCAAAGGAACACCACCCGCCAAACCTAAAATGAGTAGTGAGCCTACAAATTTTCAAGCTAACGTCTCAGTAATATCGGATGGTACAGGGGACGTCAGGGAGGGCGGAGGCTCCAGTAGCCCGGTCCTCTTTGACGCCACACATAGGGCGATGCGAAGTGGAGGCCTCACACAATCAACAACACAAACCCAAAAAGAACAAGGAATCGGAAATTATTGAAGCTAATGGAAATGAAAATTTGCAGACTTCCGAGGACTCTAAGAAGATAACCCTATGAGAAACTGAACTCGTTATCATCAACGTCAAGCAGAATCCCTTTCAACACGGGGAAGCTAACGAACCTGGTTAAGCAGCAAACGCCATTTTGAACACTCTTTTTAAGGAAATCGACTCTTTAGTAGCTCTCAGAGGTATAGTTATACCTATCTAGTTAGATCGGAAAAAAATCGAAAATTCAATTAGTAACCTAGAGGAGCTGGTAGCTCACCTGCACGCTAACAGGTCACCTCTTTATGAAGCCTGAGACCAAAACTTTAGTGGTAGCCCAACAGGAATCCCCAGAGGGTAGCCCGGTGACAGTTAAAAAAAGAGGCTCGACAACCAGGATGCGAAAATGGTCGGCATCCTGGCGAGGCTGGATAAATTCCTCAAATTTCCTCCGGACAAAAAGGAGAGGAAACTTCATCTATCCTCCACCACAGAGGAAACAACATTTGTAGAAGGTGCACAGAATAAAAATATTCAGTATTCCAATAAATGATAAAAATGGTATAATCAATAAGTAAGGAAATATAAAATAAATTGTACATAAATAATTTAAAATAGACATATAAATAAAAATAAATTCAATCGCCGTGGTCAGATTTGCCTCACGTCATATTTGCCTGGGCTTACAGGCGAATATGACACCGGGCTATCTAGTGAGTTAGCTCACTGAAGTCACATTCGCCTATTACACCAGCTCACGGATGGACTGGTACAAAGCTAAATTCCTCGTCCAGAATCCGCTCGATGTCAGATCGTCATCAACGAGACACATGTTAACCCTATGGCAGACAAGACGGGACGAGGCTACGGCGGGAAGATGGACTCACCGCCTCATCGGTAATGTTAAAGACTGGGTAATTCGCAAGCAGGGCGAAATCGATTATCACCTCACGCAAGCGCTTACTGAACACTTTTTGGAGTACCTCCATCTCTTCGGGAAACTTGACTTCCCTAGTTCTTTTGGGACATTCTCCAATGATGCGCTCCGTACCGTATTCCAGTGCGACGTCTGGCATGCCGAACGTTTCCGCCTGTCTTGCCTCCTGAGCAGAGATTTCAGTCCGGAATCAATGCTATGCTATCATCCAAGAATAACTGGCTGTACGTCTCCAACTTCATTAACAACGTCTTGAGAAAGAAGGAAGACGAGCAGAGGACCAGACAGCGCATCATTGGGCCGTAATCCAACATACAGACCAACAATCTAGCAACAAACAGATTAATACTTTTATCAAATATTATTATATTCCCAATTTTTTATTTTATTAGATTTGATTATATTTGTTAAATATTACTGTACGAGCGAGCAAAAGGGGCATGTCTCTCCAACAGACTCATCAACAATGTAATTTTTTTTTCAATTCATTAAACAATGATGGCTGAGGTGAATGATTAACGTCCGTACCACCCCCCAGTCCTCGATACCACTTGTAAAATTAAAAAAAAAAAAAAATACTAATAATATAAATTTTGATATAATTGTTCTGAGTGAGACCTGGCTAGATTATGACTTACATGTTTACTAAATGGTTATCAAACAATTAATTCTATTGTAAAGTTAAATAAAAGAAAAGGTTATCGACGAATAAATCCGTCGGCGAAAAGGCTTAAAATAAAATTATTTGTTACGTTCAAATGCACGTTTTGATATCCGAGAATTGTTACGAAATTCTTCGTCGGACAACCAATATACTGTCTGTTGACGAATAAGGACTGGCTCTATCATTAACTGTCTACAGTCATGTCGTTCACCGTTAAATAAAAACAAAAATTTAGTCGTAGTAGTACAAGGTACGTTGCATAAATTACCAACAGTCATGGGATGGCCACGGTAGGTAAACCGATAATAATGAAAACAATCAATGTTAACAACTCTGAAAGATAACCAAATCGAATATATACAAGAAATGATTCAACAACGACGCTTTCCGACGTATCGTAGTTGGCATACTTCGAGAGAGCCAAGTACGCAACAGTACGCGACGTATGCTAAGGAAGAATTTTAGTGGAATAGCACTATGCCAAGAACGTAAACTAGATAAGCGCGTACTTGGCGCAGTTTCACGAGCAGAATAGACTCCTTTTAGCGAAATAATATGGCAAGTGATTTTTAGAAACTTCCTAATGGATTAACATTGTTGGTCGTCCGAAGAGATTTCCCAATAATTGATCCCGAAGAAGTCCTTGATGTACCGGCTCAAAAATCCAGAAAAACCGTTATCATTTTGGAAATTCGACATTTCGATCGAAAAACAACAATATGTATGTTGTTTTTATATGAGAAAGGGAGTGTGCGGGGACTTAGCCCCCCCCCCCTCCCGCACGTTTCACGTTTTAATACATTTTCATATGTCCTCCCGTCCGACCGAAATCCCGAGAACGCACCGGATCGTAATTGACAACGAAATTACGACCGTTTTGTAGACCGTACGGTCTAACCGGCTGGCTATTATCACAGCATAATATTATTGTTCGGTCGTCCGCACAACGTTTCCGTAAACACTCTACTCCGTACGGTTTCGGATTATTATTTTGCGTACGTACGCGAACGAGTGCTCGACTTTACGTACGATAACAACAACAACAATAATAATACATTAACGTTTGTGCGTTACCGTCGTATCGATTGCGGCCGGCCGCGGCAAACTCGGTCCGTCGCCGTCCCCGTAAAAACAATTTCATTGTTATCGTTATCGGCGCGTCGGCCGTTGGGATTTCGCGCGATCGCCCGCAAAACAAACGAAACGCGTAGCCGTCGAAATGTCCGTCAAATTGCAGTCGTCGGCCGGCGCCGCGGTACCGGTAAATCGGCCGCCGTCGACGTCGTGGTGGACGGCGCGCTTCCTGGACAAACCGGAAAACGCATTTCTGTGCGCCGTCGACGAGTCGTTCGTCCGGGACCGGTTCAACTTGATCGGCCTGGAAGACGCGATCCCGGGTTTCGACGCGGCCGTCCGGCACGTGCTGGGCGAAACGCGGACGGACGGCGGCGGCGGCGCCGTCGTCGACAAGACTTCCGGCGGCCACAGGAACGCCTGCGGACAGGAGGCCGCGGCTGAACTGTTCTACGGGATGGCGCACGCCCGGTACGTGATGACGCCGACGGGCGTCGCGAAAATGTTCGAGAAATACTTGGCCGGCTGTTTCGGCCACTGTCCCCGGGTCAATTGCGACCGTTCGCCCGTCTTGCCCATTGGTGCGTAATAGTAATAATCAACACGATGATAATATTGAATAACGTCTGCGGGCCCGGTGCCGTGCGCAGAGGACGGTAGGTTAAGGATTATACATCCCCCCCCCCCCATTGGCATGAAAATACAAAAAAATGTGCGTGATCGTCAATATCCAAACGCATATATTTCAGCCGAGGAAATAGGTACGAGGATAAACCGGTTCGATGTATTGATTAGAAATTGGCGTCCGGTTTTTAAATTACCAATTCCCGTTGTCGAGTTGAGTAGAGAAGTCGATTTTACGGATTATTCGCGATTTTTATTTGCTACATCCCATCCCATTGAAAGTTCCTGGACACTCCACCGGACGGATCACCGGCCGCTATAATCGAATGTTATTAATTTCAGCGTTTCTGCAAACTACTATGGAGAAGGGTGGAGGGGGAACCAAGTGGATCGCTTGTAAAGCGACCGGCAAGACGAACGAAAAGCCAGATGAATTTAATAAAACTACGCGCTAAATTCTAATTTTTCTGTTATCGTTTGTTCAAAAGTTTTTTTTTCGTGTTAAAGTCGTGTTTCGTCAGTTTCCATTGTCATTTACGTGTCCGCTGTTTTGAAGTCTACGACAGTGTACACGTCTGTAACTAACATAAAGTTAGTTATACGGATTTATTTATCTTTAGATTCTGAACGGAATATGGAATGTATTGATTTTACAATTGTGTTAATTTTTTTTTCTTCTGTAGAGAACTTTCTACCAGCAATTATATATAATATTAACAGTACTTTTTCTGAAAGTAAGCTGGACTAGAGAGATACTTTGAAGAGGCTATTTTTTCGATATTCCCAGAATTTTTCCCAATGAATGGGAAAAACCATGAAAAACGGAAAAATAGGTACAATATTGAACAAATACTGTTAAAGAAAATATCTTATGCATATGCAATTATTTTATACCATAGTATAACATGTATAATATATGTTGATGACAACGCAACACTGTCAACCGAACTCCGCTCAGAATCGTATTTCCGTTAGCAATGGTTAATCGTTGCTTACAGATGATAATAATAATAATATATTTTATTTCATTTCCTATTTTTACACAATAATAGGATCGACAATTAGATATGAAATGATAATGTCTCCTAAAAGCAATGCTTGCGGAGTTCTATACTAAAATATACACCGTAAAAACTTTAAAAAAAAAAAAAAAAAATACACATAACGGGGTTCACGGTATCGATCACAATTTTCGGGCCGTTCACTCGTCGTATCAGACGGTGTTCCCGAACTGCCGTAAATCCACCGAGCAGTCCGCCGGACTGGCAGGCGGATTTTGGAACGCGCGTAGTTTTCGGTAATTTTTATGTGTTAACGCGGTTCGCGCGATTGACTCGAGCCCGCCTTCCCCGGGACACCGGGGTTAACGGATAACTGTGCGCGAGCGATACTTAGTGGTCGAACCGTCCGCGGAACAAGTCGCGCGGCGCCTAAAAAGAGACGCGCGGATCGCCCCCCCCCTTCGCCGCTCGTCGACTTCTTGTTAACAACTGTTAATTTTGACGTCCGCTAAAACGTACGAAACCAATGATAATTGTAACCGGAACGTCGAACGTCGGTCCGCGTTGGTCCACGTCGTCGCGTACACAAAATACGTATTACGCGTCGTAATGACGGCTGCGTTGTATTGTGAAACCCGGCTCCGTCACGTTTTCTGCGCCACGCGCCATAACGACCCCGCGCGCCCGCGGCCAATCACAGCGCGATGTTCCGTTTCCGTCAGCGTCGCGTGTACCCCCCCCCCCGCTCCCCGGCCGGCATCCGCTTTACCGTCGCGCGCATAATAATGACATTGTAATAATATTGAACATCGCGCGCGCGCCCTCGTCCCGTTGCCGCGTTATAGGCGTCGGTTATTCGAACAGACGCGCGTAACGCATTATCGCGTACGTATTTGCACATGTGTGTTATTATTTGTGTGGGTATTATTTTTGATTGTTTTGAAGTTTCGGATTCTGAATAAATATTTGCTCCGCCTCGTACAAAACGCCCGGACAGAAAGCCATATCTGTCCTCCTGTCAATCCGCGTACGAGTTAGCTTAACGGTTTCACGCGTGGTGTAATGAAATACGCAAAGAATGTAAATTTCTTTCGCTAAAATACAACCCTCGACGGTTTGTCCACCTCGCGCGAGTGACGCCGTGGCTAAAGTCTTGCGTAGACATCAAATATGAGTGGTTACTAAAAAAAAATCGCTAAACGACACAAGCGGATACCCACATAACACGGTGTCACCGTCCGATAACGCTGATTTGAATAAACCGCCTCAAACCGGCGTGCGGAACCTTCGCTATCCCAGGTCAGTTGCACGCCCGGTTTTGAACGGTCCGTATGCCGACGAACCGTATCGCTTTGTATAAATACATTTTTAAACGCGTAAATTGCGATTGATTTTCGAAGCCCCTAGAATAGGAGAGCCGTGTGCCGCCTGCCGGTATATTATAGTGACGAAACTGTGCCGCTCGCGGTTGTTTTATGGTTTTTTTTTTTATTTTTATTTTTAATTTTTTTTTTTTTATTATTATTTACCGTTTCAGGACTCAGCGACGCGGTGGGAATCGACACGGTGCGGATTTACTGTCCCCGATGCATGGACGTGTACTGGCCTCCGGCCGGGCTGAACGGGTCGTCCGTAGACGGCGCGTACATCGGCACGGGATTCCCGCACATGGCGTTCATGACCCAACCGGAGTTAAGGCCCGCGCGGCCGAGGGGCCGATTCGCGGCCAAGCTTTACGGGTTCACCGTGCACAAGTCGGCCGGCGACCTGCAGCGGTTAGCGGCCGCCGAGCGCAAAGGCGGTGCGAACTCGAATTGCGTGGACAAGACCAAAGACGGACCACCGCGCCGGTGCGGTGTTCAACAAAACACCGCTGTTGCTTGAAGATGCGCCTGTACGATAATAACACAGCAGTAGGGATATCGTGCCATCGCGGATGATCGATTTTAAAGTCGCTGGAAAATCTCAAAAAAAAAAAAAATAATTAATAAATAATAAACTACGTTATTTTTTTTTTTTTTATTATGTGCATAATATAATACGTATATTGTAACAGTATAACAATACGTTTTGATAGTGAACCCCGTTTAACCCGTGTCGAAAATCGCACGATCCATCATAATGATGGAAACTCGTTCCGTTTCAACTACTATAATATGGAAACTCTCAGATGCTTCAAACTCTAACCTCAAAAAATATATTCATAGATAACCGTTAAATGCCCGCTAGGTTTCGCAATGACAGTTTTGACAATTTCTTAGCCTAAGTTACATAAGATAAATGCGTTTTGGATTTCTTTTATTGTGTCTACATAAAAATCGTTTCACAGGTTTTTTTTTTTTTGTCGTTTATTGACAAATGTGATTTTCGAAACCTGGCAGTTTTGATTATACTCGAGTAATGTACGAAAAATCGAGAAAAAAAAATCAATATTAAAACAAATTGTCAAACTATCTTTTTTATAAAAAAAATCGTACTAAGAAAGATTAAAAATAAAAAAAGATAGGATGAAATTTGCACAATGGGTGGGGACAAAGCTGTAAGTGAGAATTCGGGAATGTAGGATTTAGAAGGGAATTTAATTTATATATAAACCCAACTATGAACCATTGCTAGGTAATGAAACACGATTCAGAGCTAGTTTCTTTTATACACTTTTGTACATTTTCCCATTTTCCGCAAATTTTTCCCAATTATTATGGAAACCGCTTAAGAAATCAAAAATTACACTTGAAAATCGGAGCAAGATTTCTGATATAAAACGAGCTCAAAATATATACTGGAGATGGTAAATAAGTATTACCCATTAATGAACCAAAATTTTATCGGTATAATAAAACATAAAATAGAGACCTAGTATAATTTATTAATATATATGTTAACATTAAACATAAAACTTATTAAATTCTTCTTGTTCTCTTTCGCCTATATTTCAATTATTTGGGACCATTCGAAACTTGACCCGATCCCCATCATCATTCTTGATACGTCCGACATCCTTATATTCTCAATCGCATCGGACTACCTCATTTTAGGTTTTCCTCTCCCACTATTTCCCCCTCCATACTACTTTTAGTGCAATTCTTACTGCTTCTGATTCCTCTATTTTCACGACTTGCCCAAACCATCTTAATCTGTTTTCTCTCATTTAATTTGTCCACCATCGAAGCCACACCTAAGTTACCTCTTATATACTATTTTTTTATTTTAACTTCTCTCGTCATTCCACTCATCAGACTGAGCATCCTCATCCCTATTACACTCATTCTCGGTTTTTTTTCTCTCTACCGTCGAAAACTCTAAATTATACAACATAGACGGTCTCACCACTCTCACCACAATCTTAAAGAACTTACATATAAATCTCACTTTGTCACATAAAATATTCGATGCTTCTTTCCACTTTATCTAACTACACTGAATCCTATGTTTTACACCTTCATCAAAGTTACCGTTCTTTTGAATAAAAAATCCTTTGTACTTATAATTCTCAACCTCGCCTTGCTATTACGCCACCGCTTATTATCATTAACTGTCTTGTCCTGTTCCTCCAAACTCATTTCATACACTTTATTTCACTTCCACTTATTTTTAATCCTTTTCCTTTACATGCTACTCTTCAGACCCTATTACTTAAACCTATTGTTAACTTCTTTCAGATTTTTTCCTATAAAAATTAAATAATCCGCAAACACTATGTACCATGGTTACTCGATTAGTATTTTGTTCGTAACTTCAACCGTTACAATAGAAAAAAGGCAATGGCTCAAGGCTCACCCCTGATGCACACCTACCAATCTACTCCATTAACCAATAATTATTAAGTTATTAATACTAAAATCACATTTATATTAATTTAGTAACATGTAAGTTAACATTGACGAGAAATAGCCGGTATCGAATAATTTATGTATATTTTTTTATTTGTAACCACTTAAAAATACAATGCAACTATAATTTAAATTAATTATTTGTAATTTAATCATTATAATATATTTATCTAATATAAAAACATGCATCTTTCTTTTTACTGTTATATTTTTTGTCACATTTAATAGCGTCTTCTGAACAAAATAACCTAAACTAAACTCAGGAATTGGTCATTTTATAAGCGAATTGAAGTGGTACTTACAATAGTTGGATTGAACTATTTCTATATGAATTCCACCACATTTTTGTGGAAGGGGTGGTTTTCGAAATTCGAACGCGTATAGGCGACAGACACAGATCCCCGAAATGTAGCCAGGGGAATGAAATTTCGTACACGCGTAGTGTTTAGAGCTCGTCGCATCCCAGTCCGCTTCTGGTTGAATTAATGCTCTACGGCTTTTCGGTATCCTTTGAAAACGAGATATCCGATTATTGACTGCTGTGTGCGGAAACAAGTGTGCACTCGATGGGTGCGTGTAATATTGCAAATCGATCGGACCGCGTAAAGCGGGCGGATAATGCAACGCGCCGTTCCGCGACACGACTCGAGCCAAGCCAAAGAAAAGCGTGGAAAAAAAAAAAACAACGAAACAAACAAACAAACGTAATAATATTATACGCGTTTTTATGGTACAGGAACCGTCGTACAGTCGCGCGACGGTCGACGATTTGCGACCGGTGCTGGACTTGTTGTTGTGGCCAGCGTCGCGCCGGTGGTGGTACGTGTGTACGGTCGCATGGGCGCCAAAGGGTGACAACGATAATTATTATCGCTTGACTTGACCCTACGGGGAGTATTTTCGACGACGACCGGCGGCGGCGGCGGTGACGGACGCGGGTAAAACCGTAGCGGAATGGGGAAAAAAAAAAACAAAATGCGGAAAAAAATAACCGATAGTAAAAATAATACAGACTAACGACGACCACAACGACGACGATGACGGCGATCGATGAGCGAGTAAATATTATAGTGCGGGTACAATGTACTAGCGTACGGCAGTACGGAATAAAACTATACACTGTCCGTGCCAGGGGTCGGCAATTAGTTTCCGAGGGAGGCCGGACGGTTTGAAAACAAATTTTCGAGCGGGTCGAATATTTTCGGAATTGAGCAAAAAAAAAAATAATAAAAAAATGGATCTTATCTTACAACTCCAGAAAAAAACATAGATTCGTAAGTTGATAAATGTATTTGTTTTTGTACTAAAGACACAATTATTATATAATATTATTCGATTATTTTATAGAATAAAGTATTTATACAGTTTCATAATAATATACAAATACACCAGCCAAGTAATAAAATGTCATACATAGAGATTGCGTTCGGACGTTCGGATGTCCTGGATCTACGCAGAGACAAATAATGAAAACAAAGTGAAACGATTTTTGGCGATCCGTTTATTTCCTCTACACGAGCCCGCGGGCTGCCCATTGCCTACCACTGTTCTACACTATTAATGGGTGTGTTCACGGCGGTCGAAATATCCTCCTGTTCGCCGGGTATGTTTGTTTTATTATCATTGATGTTTTTTTTTTTTTTTTTTTTTTTTTAATAGATAGGTATCGATAACGATACAAACGATACCTCATTGTAAGCTACAGCGACGCCAGACGGACGAATGTTGCCGTCGTGCTTCTCATAAGATCTTATGAGAGACCGTTCGCGGAAAGCGTCGATTGTAAATCGTTTTAGATTCTGAGCGGAAACTGTTTTTGTATTACAATGAAACATGCTTGTTTATCATGCTTCGATCGAAACATGACGAGTGGATTTTTTTTTAAACATTTTGGATCTAGTCGAGGCGTTGAAGAGATCGTGTTTTTGATTCTATAAATTACATTATACCCGGGAAAAACAAGAAAAAACAGACAAATTTACGGCGATAGCAGTTTTATTATTATTGATGATATTTTGTATTTTTTTTTTTTTTTTTATTATTGATTTGGTTAAACATGATAATAGAAAACTGAAACGTTCACAGAATAATAATGTTGGATTTTCTTATACGTGTTCAAATCTTCAAAACATTCTGGCGAATTTTCAATTATTTTTAGGCATTCGACATTTTCGAGTATTAATTAGGTTTTTTGTGGATAAAATTGATTTGGCCGAGCAAAAATAGTTGAAAATTTAAAACAGAATTTGTTTTATATTGTACTTAATGTTTGGAAAAAAAAAGTTGTCTAAAGTTTTTTTCGTACGCGTTTTGAGTTCAAATTTTTTAAAAATCGTAACATTATAATATATACTTAACCGATCTTTGTTCAGAACCATATTTTGATAGCAACGATTCATCGTCGCGTGTATAAACAATAACTTTATGTATCCTATCTTCCCAAATTCTATCTTCTCGTCTCAAACACTCAACAATATTATTAGGTTGTTTCGTTGGTTTTTTTTTTTATATTCGATTGCTGCAAATGCTGACGACTCGTATTCCGGAGGTACAACGTCACCTACAGGCGATAGGAAGTATAGAAATCACCGGACGAACCGGTGGAAAAATATCGAAAACTAAATTTATTATTCTTTGCCATATAATCGTAATAATATTATAAAACGTTTAAAAACACATTTCGGTAGCAGCTATATCAAAAATACCAATAATCATTACCCTATTACTATTTATTAGGAGGAGAAGACATGCGCTCCCTTTGGATTCTTTATAAAGTGTGCTGGATTTTTTTAGCGCTATTAATATTAATTTTTTTTTTTCAATCGGTTTATCTTCGAAGGAGATATCGATTTGGGGAAAAATTAAAAAATGTTTTCATCCTTTAAACACAAAAAAAAAAATAACTTTATTCATTCATTTAAGAAAATTTTCAAAATAAACATTTTGTACAAATACCATTCTCAAAACTTTAAAGTATTATACATTCATATCTGATTAATAAAGTTTCTTACAAATAGCCGTCTTAATTTCCATAAAATAGCCGTGAAACTAATTAATATTCGATAGAAGGTAAAGAATTATCGTGCTGATTGTAATTCCTTATCGCAAACAGGTTTATTTTATTGAATATCAATTGTTTTCACGCCTAATTAAAACGGCTATAACTAAGAAATTATTTACTGGATATGAATGTGTGATATATTAAAATTGTTTAAATACTTTTTATAAAATTGCTATTTCGATTATATTATCAATTTTATTATACTATGAAATTATATTTCTAAAGTGAATAAATAAAGTTATTTTAGATCCTGAGTGGAGCGAAGAAGCTTATGGTTTGACAAAGGTGATTATTTTTTTTTTTCCTGTAGACAACTTTTCAACCAGTAATTTCGCTCCGATTTTAAAAAAAAATACGATTTTTCTAAAGGGAAATTTCACTGTGAAGGCACTTTAGAAAGGTCGTTTTTCGATGTTCTCCATTGGTTTCTCAAAAATACGAAAAACTGAGAAAAAACACGGGGAAACCAGATAAAACGTAAGAAAACCGGAGAAATCGGTACAACATTTAACAAATATTGCTACAGAAAATTTTTGGAACCCATTTAATTATTTTACTATAATATGGCATATGTATTGTTTACAAAGAATCACTATCCACTTGACTCTGCTCAGAATCGATATTTCGTAAGCAGCGGTTTATCGTTGCTTTTACGGGTATAAATTAAATTGCCCTATAACAGTGACCGCTCTCGTCCCCATTTATCCTAGGTGGTCTTCGTTTTTCTTTTTATTTCTATTTTTTTTTTTTTGTCTTCGGGGGATGAAAATAAAAATGTAATTTTTCCCCGAAAACCGTGTCCGCCTCGAAGACAAACGAATTGAAAAAAAAAGCAATCGGAAAAAAAAAAAAATTGAACATTAACGGCTTGACGAAAACCGCGTCGAACCGCACCGGGGGACACACTGTATACAATATACGTACATAACATAGAACGCGTTTTTCAACGTCTCTCGGACGCCCTCTCCCCCTACCCGCTCCCGCCGCCAAAACCGTTGAAAATTCCCGCGCGGCGCGCACCCCCCCACCCCCCTCCCCCCACCCCGCTGTTGTCGCAATATAGCGACCGCGTTTGTCTACGACAGCGCGCAAAATTGTACCGTCGCACCGTAACACGTTTATTATCACAGTCGCGCGTTGTTATTTTTCGAATATATTATTAATATATCAATAATAACGCGGTAAACCCGCCGTCGTAATGGCCGTAACGCATTAGCGCGGATTGGTTACCGTGCCCGGCGCATCGGCGCACCAGGAATTGCATAAACGGGACGCCGTCCCCGAAGAAAAACCGACGGTACAACTGCGTACGGTTATTATGATAACGCAACAATAAAATGTTATGTTACGGCGTTATTAGGACGGACGCGCGTACGGTTTTGAGAACCTTCAAACGCTGTTTCGCAGATATGCGTCGAAAATTCCGAAATGTTGTTTAAAAAAAAAAAAAAAAAAAATTAAAAAAAATACACGTGATATAACACATGTGTAAAATAATAAAATAATGATAAAAAAAAAAAAAAAAACGTATAAAGTTGAAAATTTACGAAATCCTTTAACATGCTCTAAAAAATATATGCCCGACAAGTCAAAAAACTCGTTTAAAGCCCTAAAGAACCGGCTGAAAAATAACTTAAAATCATAAAATAAAAAACGTATTATTATTTATCATGTGTTACATTGAATAATCAATATTTATACAAATGATAGATTTGTTATAATCACTTTGTATTAGTTGTTAGGTTGACAAAAATATAAAAATAATAATAATACTAATTATAAAAATATGATCGTTTAATGAACTATCTTCAACTTAATAATAATATGAATTGACATATCCAGTTTGTAATTATTCGCATACAATTTTCGTTAACGTTACCGGTACATTATTTGTTTTACATTTAAAAACGGAATACACGGAAAACCGAGACGATGTTTTGAAAAAAGGGAAATAAACGCCTGTAAAGTGAATGGTGTTAACTAAAAAGTTATTGATAACAACACAAGCAAAAAGATAATTATTATGATAACTCCTTGGAAAATCAAAAAATGATCTCCCCAACGCACCGACTATATGAAATTCGCACACACCTTCAGCCGGATCTGGGTGGGCCAATGTTGTAGGTGTGAAGTGGCGAAGGTAGAGGAAAATGTATCGTATGTCTCGTATACGCAACGATCAACAATTGTTGACGAAAAATCATTCTGAACAGAGTTCGGTTAATTGTGTTGCTTTGTCAACTTTATATATATATATATACATATACATATACATGTCATCATATTAGGCTAAAGAAATAACGTATGCACTTTATATTTTCTTTAATAATATTTGCGTGTTTTTTTGGGAAAATAAAAAATTACTTCCTTTAGGTACCACCCCGGTCAAATTATATTTTATAAAAAAAAGTGCTACGATTGAAAATCGGAGCAAAATCTCTGGCTGGAAAGCTGTCTCTCAGAAAAAACAACAAACATCGTTAAAAAAAAAACCCAAGGCGTTCGTCGTTCCGCTCAGAATCTAAAATGCAAAAAACACACGCACCGAGGTAAAACCAATATGGATCTCTCGTTACGCACCATTCACAACGCGCACCAACTAGATCGTAAACGCTCCTGTAAACTCCTCGATTGGAACGAGATTTCGGTTATAAAAACAACGACAAAGTAAAAAAAAATTAATAAAAAATAGCCTCCCTCCCGCCGTTTCGTAACAAAACCAATACGTCCCCCCCGGCTTCGCCGGGATATTTATATTTTTTTTTCACATCTAATCCGTTACAAATAAATTCACACCCCTATTATAATATAGTTGTTATACTCGGTCGTAAGCCGCGCATAATGTCAAAACGTGTCGGCGAAATGTATTGTGCCCGCGTATATAAAAGGATTTATTTTATTATTGACGGCGGGCGACACACGGCCGAGGCCTACGACGACGGTTTCGGCGGCTGCGGCGGCGGCGGCGGCGGCCGTCCCCGAGACTGTAATAATATAACCGGTGTAACGAGTGGGTTAGGGGCGGTCGGCCGGGCGCGTAAAAATTGGACGGTCCCGGCGCTGGCGGCGGGCGGGGGTAGGGGTGGCGGGCGGTCAGAGATTTGCCGGGTTTCCGCGGCGGCGGGGGCGGTCGCCTAGAATGTATAATAATATTATTGTTATTAACGGGGGGGG
>CABPRJ010000023.1:117652-269164 GCA_902439185.1 Cinara cedri
GGGGGGGGGTAACCTAACGGTCCGCTCGGTACACGCAGTTATAATACAATATAATTATAGTACGATATCGATGTTTAATTTCCAAGTCCCCCTTCGTTTTTATGTACACCGCGGCGGCGTTTACCGCGATCGCGTAATATTATATTTTCGGTACGGCGCAATTATAACCGTGCGTACGCGACGGCAATTACAACGACGGTGTCGTATCGACTGCCGGGGTATTTTAACCGATATACGTACCCGTATACGCACACACACACACACACACACACACACACACACATATATATTTATATTGTGTGACGTGCACGTGAATATTTGTATCGCATATTTTTACGCGCGTTACAATATTACACAATACGAATACGACCGAAACGCGTTTTTAAAGGACCGTGCGATTTTTTCGTATTATTATTTTATTTCACCGTCCGCCGCGGCGCACCGGGTACCTCGACGCCGCCACCGGTGCCGCCGCCGCCGACGCTGCCGCCGCCGCCGCCGCCGCCGCCGCCCGACGCTCGTCGTCGTCGTCGTGTGCGCGAATATATCGTGAGTCGTGCGTTTGTTGTGTTCAATAAACCCCATTCCGACCAGGGTCATATTTGGTCATGCGCATTCCGCCATCTGGCGGAAAACGGTCGTAGCCCGTACGCGCGTAGTCCGTACACGGGTTTTCGCCCAAATCGAACGTGCCCCAGTAATGCAGCCGCCGCGTCCGTCTGCAAGCCTATTGTCGACGACGAGTGCGACAACGACGACGACGACGACGACAACGACGACGACGACGACGACCACAACGAGGCGACGACGGCGTCGACAGCGACAACCACGATTACTGCCCATCGATTTAGTGCATAGTGTTGTGTTTTTTTTTTGTATTTTTTGTTTTTTTTGTATTTTTTTGCATTGTTATTTTTACTATACTGTTATTAAATCGGCAGCGGGCCGCCGCAGAGTATTAAATCGTTATTTCTAAGAATTTTTCATGTATTTTACTTCTCTTGTTCTCCTTTATTTTTTCCTATTTTTATTCGGAACTCTCGCCTTTATCCTAGCTAGCTTTGTACCGTCATGTTTTGGTTTGGTTTTTCTTGTTTTATTTAGTTGTGTATGTTTGTGCATTGGCGGATCGCGAACAATATACGAATTATTAAACGTATAGAACAGCCGTCGCGAATAATATTCTAACGACAGTTTTCGGGAAAAAACAACACTAAGTGAAATAAATCCAAATAAAACCGACGGTAGTATTTCAATCGTAAGTGTACACGGCCGGCCGGGGACGAAAAAAACCCCGTCGGATAACGAAAATGGTGCAGCAGCGGCAACCGTCGTCGTCGCGGGATTACAACGGACGGGTGCGGATCACGTTCACAGCCGCCGACGACGGTACGGCGGAGCTGCGCTGAAAACGAAAAGTCCAACGACGTTTGCCAGGTAAAAACGCACGAAACGCCGCGCGGCGCACCGGCCTTTCGGGAAAACCGGCCGCGAGTCTATCGCGCGACCGCTTTCGAAATGGCCCCGGGAGGAGGGGAGGGGGGCGGCAGGCGGATCGGGTTTTTTATTCTATTGTTTTGCGTCACGGCGCAGGGAGAGGGGGGGGGGGGTATTTTCGTTCTAAAACCCTACGACGGCGAAGCGTGTAGGGCCCGCGTACCGGTATTACGGTAGCATAGCTAGCAGCTAGAGCGTTGTAGTCTCATCGATTGTTTCCGTTCGCGGTCCCCGTAGTTTTCGTAAAAATACTATCGCGGCGAATGCGTTTCTATAGGTACCCGCACACATTCCGCGCGACCACCAGCCACCCCCGCGGAACCGACTGGCTAAACGGCCGCGGCGTTTACCGGGGAACCCTCGGGATGCGTGCGTGTGTGCGGTGTAGTAAAACAGGGGGATCTATGTGAGGGGGGGGGCACATTATTATAATATTATATTATGCGGCGGCGGCGTCGGAAAGCGCGTTAACGTCGTTCGTAGTCGCGGCGCGCGTATTGTTCGCGAAAGGTTAGAAACGACAATGAAAAAAAAAAAATAAAATAAAATAAAAATAAAAAACCAAGTGACCGGGAGCCTATATTATTATGATAAACATAGGCGGCAGGTAGGTACGGGCGACGACGGTAACAATAAAAACGAATTGACCTTTGATTTTTTTTTTTTTTTTAATTACACGAATACGACGAGAAAAGTTTAAAACGTCCGTACTCCGCAACGATCCGTTACACTTAACGTGCTGTCCGACGAAATATTATTATTTATACATTGTCGTGATATATAACAGCCGTTTGTTCGCTATAAAGTATGTACCGTGGGTACGAGATTTCGTTTTTACTTTTCCGCTCGCCGCCCGCTCGTAGCGGCCGTCTCTCGCACCCCTTCGCCCGCGGTTCTCCGCCCGCGTTTCTCACTCTCTGTTTCTGCGGTCTTTCTCCGTCTCTCCGTCTCTCCGTCTATCCGTCTCTCTCTCTCTCACTCTCTCTCTCTCTCTCTCTCTCTCACCTGGCGAGAAAGAGCTTCTAATCTCGTTGCCATGGCGATAACGCTACACGCGCGCGATACAGTGTGTTGATTGAAGAGAGGATATTACATAATGGTCGCCAGCAGCAGCAGCAGCAGCAGCACTCGAACGGGGCGAGAGAGCGAACGCGCGCGGCATCATTGCCGCGGCGGGCGGTGCGGGAGACGGCCGCGGCGGCGATGGGAATGCCGACGGTGACGACGTAATAACACATTAAACGATTTCGCGGCGTAATTTTTCACCCCGGCAACCCTATAATAATACCTGCTCCGCGTAATAAATACACACGCGCGCGCGCGCTCGCACGCACACGCACCAAAGTATATAATGCGTTGACGCGTACGGTATTTTCCCCGGGAAACGTAACCCCGGAGCGGCGGCTCGCCCGGGACGGACGCCCGCGCGACCCGGACGCTTCTCCTTCATTAGATTATGTAAATCTTAACGCGCGATTCCGGTGCGTGAGCGCCGTCGCCGTCACTATCGGCGTCGGCCGATGAAAAGTCCCGGATATCGCGCGCCGCCGCCGCTATTGAGCGGTTAAATGATAATAACAATAATGATAACGAGAAGTGACTCTCGAAAACGTGTATAATACGAAACGCCGGCGGGCGCCGAAAGCGCGTTGTAATCGTATAAATAACTAGCCGCCCCACGCCCGGCCGTTGCCCGTGCAAATAAAGTATTGTTATCATTATTGTTTTTAACCACGTTTGCTTTCGGTATTGGCCGTGCCAGAATTGAACGAAAACAAATAGGCGAAAAAAGTGGACGGACATAACGCGTGCGAAAATTGTGAAATTTTATTAGTGTAAAAATTAGTAATAATGATAATTGTGATAATTTTCTTTTCCGCGGCAACCAAATTATCATCCGGTAACATCCAGGTAACCCTCGGATAAACAAAAATGAATAAATAAGCAATTCGATATTCGTACAAAATATACCTAAAAACCCATATTTTACGCCCTTAGGGGTTGAATTTTCCGAAATCCATTCTTAGCGGATGCCTACGTCATAATAGCTGTTTGTGTGCCCATATTTCAACCCGATCCGTCCGGTGGTTTAGGCTAGGCGTTGATGAATCAGTCAGTCAGTCAAGACATATTATTTTATATATATATAGATAATAATCAATGGTATTTGTGAAGGGTAGATACCCGTTTACCCACCCGATGAATAATTAGCATATGCCCAGTAAACAGTACAAACGTGCACGTATACACGATCGTATACATAGAAATTTTCGAAAAAATGTGCGGATAGTCTGTAGCATGCGATTTACAAATTAAGCAATCTAATGTGTTCCGTATAATTTTTTTTATTCTATGCCGTTTAACAATAATTATTATTATCTATAAGTATTAAGTTGGAAATGTGTAGCAAATAGGTTAAACAGGATTGCAGATTATTCATTTTATAATTACATATTTTATTTTCGATAGTCTATTAAATAATGTTACTTTTTTTTGTTGGACGTTGGCGTCAATTTATCGTTTTACAAACTACAATTTGGTAATGAACAAATTACTATTAAGTTAAATCTGACTTGTGAAATGGTTTTTAATATTTGGGTAAGTAAATAAATATGTACAAAACGGGGTAACAACAGAATTATTTTCGTATAGTTTGCGAATTTGTGAATGTGCTATGTAAGAGTCTTGTAAAATAGTTTTTAGCGAGCGAAGCAAACTGTTTTTTGAATAATTGAATCTGATTAGTTATTTTGTTCATACAATCACAATATTCGTTGTTTAAGTTCATAAAAATAAACGTAAACCTTGTAGTTATTTCACGAAAAAAACACTGGTAATCAGTATTGGGAAAGAACTTTGAACATAAAGGAACGAGGAACGGTAAAAAGTTTAAGAAGTACAGCGTATAATCTTTCTTTCAATTTTCCAAGTTTCCGTGCATTATAATATTACCGTACTTCAATACACTAGCGACTAACATGAATGACTCATGAAAACCTTAAATAATCGATACATTTCCAAAGCAAATTAAATATTAGTATTTACTGCCGATGAGTGTTTCCCTGTTATAAATGTGAAGTTGGGGTGGTAGTATGCTTGGAGTTAATAAATTTATGTCTGAACGCAATGACGAAACGTTGCTAACGAAGCACGATTCTGATCGAAGTTCGGTTAAAAAAATATTTTTAAATGCTGTAGTTTTTACGATTTTCATCAAAATTTAACTGCAAAAAAAATTTAAAAAAACTTACTACGTTACGCTTAATTTTTTACTATCAAGTTTAACTTATGATGAGATGCATGTAAATTTTTCAAGCATTTCTGATCGGCTAAATTAATTTTATCCACATAACACCAAATAAAACTAAAAAACTAAAAGAAATGTGAAATATCTATAATTTGCTCAAAAACAGTCAGAATGTATTGAAAGTTTTACTACGTCTAGAAAAAGCTATTATAGAGGCATGTTTTTTTTTAGGTTTTAAGATTATAATTATTTTTAATTAAATTATAAAAAATAATAAGATTGCTTTTTCCGTAAGCTTCCCTTTTTTTACTGGTTTTATCAGTTATAAAGCTAACTGTCTTATGGGGAAAATAAAAAAAAGCCATCCAAACTAGACTTAAATTTATTAAAAAAAAAAATACACACATCATACATTCTTCGAACTAATTCCTTTGTTGTAATTAATAGGAACGAAGAATGAGAAATTATTTTTTTAAAGGAAGTTTCCCAAAACTGGTAATATATAATATTATTATGTATGATCACAACGAAAAAAACATCTTTTTTAACACTTGTTGTTTAATAAAATAATAATATTATATAAAGTTCCTGTATTACTCTTTTATTTTGCCAATTTTCGAAAAAATAAGTGAATTTTCTGATACGTTTTCGTAAAAAAAACGTCGGCGAATTATGTTTCCAAGTAAAATGCTGGTAACGCGATTACTATATTATACAGTCTACACTTTTGACCTAAATAAATTGTGGTTTGCGTTTCTAACGGACATAAAAGTGAAAACCGTATGCTAATATTGTTTGTTAAACGAAACAATAGCAGCGCAATAATAATATTTAAGTCGAATGCTTGTTTCACTGGTTAAAGTCTGGCAGAGAAATCGTGCGGAAACGTGATTTGTATCAGTTCCGCGTGCTACTATGTTAGCTCCATTTTTCTTTTTTTTATGTATACATATATATATATATATATATATATATATGTATTATTTATGTATATACACATTAACATAGAGCTTTACGGCTAAAAATATTAAAATGTCATTTAAATCATAAATTTCAAGGAGTTTCACTTGAATAAAATAATATGTTCAAACCCTAACCATGTTCGTAAAAAACCATTAATAATAATATTATTATGAATGAGTGACGTGTATACAAAGATTTTTTCGGTTCATTTTAAATAATACAATTTCATATTGTTGTGTTATTATGTTTTATTCTGCTTAATATTATATAATGAAAAATATAAGGGCAATTATATTATAAATAAATATAGAAATACATAGATTGGACGAATTATTAGTATTTACCGTATATTTTGGAGCAAAAGAGTCAAAAAATAAAAAAATGTAAATGTATATTATGTTTTAAAAAAAAATTAAAACAAATTGAATATGTATTAAAGCATATAATTTATTGATATATTCTTATTTTAGATTCCGGGCGTAGCGAGGGAGCTATTGGTCTTACTAAGATGTTTATTTTTTCCTTTCTTTCTTTGTTCTAGACTGTGGACACGTTTTGTCCTAGTAAACTTGCTCCGATTTTTACGTGTAGCAACTTTTCTGAAAGCTCAAGTTGTTTAGATGGTACTTTAAAAGGGTCGTTTTTTTAAATAAAAGCACTTAAGTGGGAAAAAACGTAGAAAAACGTACAATTTCACGATTTTATTATTTTATAAAAACACGGACGACGTTTTCTACCAGAAAAAAGATTTAATCGAAAAATCACAAGGAACCTTTTTTGTTACCTTTTTATTTAACTTTCTTACAGTATTATCAAGAAAAAATTTTTAGCTAATTTTAAGCTTTTAAGGAATTTTAATTTTTAGGAGTTTTTTTGACTGTAATTCGGAAAATACACGACTTGAAACTTGAAAAAAAATAATTATAGACTTACCTAGACGTGGTAAAATTTTAAAAATCACCAAATGATTTTTTTTATTTTAATAATGTTTTGAAATCAAATTTAAACGAAAATCACAAAAAAAATTACGGCACTTCAAATTATATATTGCCAAACTGCGCTCGGAATCGTCTTTCGTTAGCAATGGTTTATTATTGCTTAAAGATATAAATGAAATAACCGTATGTATCTCACCTTCCCCACTACCCACCTACAACAGTGGCAACACTTATTCCCAGTATCAGCTCTTTCTTTTGTAGTTTTTCAATTTCATGGAGAATGCATTCCGCATGTCCTGCATAAATAAACAATAGGAAATCGAAATCGAAATCCTAATTGTCATTGAAAAGTAACCTAAAACCATCATTAAAACCATGAAGTTTTTTTTTCACTGGTTAGAATAAAACTCGGTCTTATGGTTTATTATTACAATAGTTTTCACAATATTTGCAATAAATATACTTGTATCGCATAAAATAATAATATAGGACTATGTTTTTCAACCTTTTACAAATCACGACTCCATATTTATTTTTTTTTTTATTGTAAAGCAACTCTTTTAAACATTAAATTATGTGAATAAAATTATATAACATTATAAGAAAGATAATTAATCATAATTTCGGTGACCCTCCCGACTATACCTCGCTACCCCTTTGGGAGTTTTAATCCCAGGTTGATTAGAAAATAACTACCTATTCGTGTAATCAAAGCTAGTCTATTCAAAGCTTTTTCGCTTTAGAACAAAGCGAGAAATGTATTAGTTTTACTATGATGGTTTTTTTTTTTTGTGTATCAGTAAATAAATTTTCTACCAGAAATCTTGCTCTAATGAAAACTTTATAGTAACTGCCTCGTATTATTGATGTATCTTAAACTAGTTGAAATATTACGGTCACTTTCCTCGTAGTTTACTTAATGAATAGAAAAACTGATATTTTTTTTTTTGTTTTCTAATAACAAGGGAAAATACAACTAATATTAGACACTCTGTTTAAAATCGATTTTCGTTATCGATGGTCGGTCATTGCGTACGGATATAAATTAAATTCCTCTAAATATTTTGCCTTCCGATTTCACTGCTAAATCGGTGATATGCCGGTCAGCAGTATTAACCTTTTATGTTATTATTTAAATACTTCTAGTTCTCTTCATTTTTGTTTTTGTTTACACGAAGAGGTAAAAGTGCTCCGGGGGTTCTACTTATTTAAAAAGCCAACACGTGGTCTATATTGTGAAAGATACAGCAGGGGATCGATAGTGGCACGAGAAAATGTCAAAGGTCAATTACGCTCTTGTTTCCTTTAAACCAGTCAAATCTGTATTACGCATGTTAGATAAGTATATATGCTTAAAACACATTTTCGCATATTCTCCTGTTACATTTTTAGTGCAGTACTTTTTTTTATTTTCAAAAAAAACCGTATAAAATCTGGGTAATATATATTTTGATACTAATAGGTTCACAAGAATTTTGGTGCATTCGTTTAATTTTATTTATCAAATACGAAAAAAAATAATTTAATATTATACGTTTTAAAATTGTAATATTGTAATGATAAAGTCGTGAGTATATAAATTAAATATGTTCTAGTCACATAATCGTATGGTCATTTTTCTCCATAACCAAAATAGAAAAATATTGACGCTGTTCTTATAATAACTCTAAAAATGTTAACCTCATATCCCTGCTAGGTCTGGATGTTTTTATATTTAAAAATCAATACTAGATATTATTCAACAAATTAGTTTAAAAAAGATGTCCTAAAATAATGAGGACGGATGCAGCCACTGTTGTTGGTGAGAAGTTAAGAAGTTAGGATATATCTCCTTAAAAAACCACCCAAAGAAAATTTTCTTTCAGAAATGTGCTATACGAAGTAGCTAATCGGAGTAAGCTTTCTGGTAGAAAAGATGTTCACATAAAAAAAAAAATAATAATAAACATCTTTGTAAAATCAATGCATTCTTCGCTCCACTCAGAATCTAAAATGAAGATCATTATTGATCATTAATTTCAAAACTAATTTTAAACTTACGCAGATATTTGTATTTAATAAATTTTACCCTAATTACTTAATTACATTCGGCAAAATTTTGTCCAAGTGACCAACTTTTTTAAGGTAAAGTTTTATCAGTACAGAATATATAACTAAGAAAACAATCAATCCCAGCCAAAGCTAAGACTTTTGATACATATTTTGTCCGGATGATTTTAGCTAAATGAAATATTTATAGAAAATCAATAAGTATCTTATATTTTTGGATAGGAAAAGAACAGTGAAAGAAAACGGTATTTAATTTTTGAAGAAAAATGGTTCTCCCCAGATGACGTTTTTTTTTTTTTTTTTTTGTGACCGTGATTTTGAATATAGTAATATTTATCTTCTACATTTTTAGATTTTAAACGAAGCAAGTGATTGATTGATTTTAATATGATGTACGTAATTTTTTTTCTGTCTAGCGGAAATATTATTCAATCAAAACATTATAAAATTATTTTAATATTAAATTTTAGATTCAGTATATGCATTAGGAATATTTTATGACCTAATGGTTTCATTATTTTAGATTTTGTTTTTTTACTGTTATTCAGTTAGGTTGAAATTTGGCTTTAGTTTGATGTAATGTGGAGAAATTTAATTTGACCATACAGGATGGATTTGGAAATTAAATATAAGATATCACAAGTTCAACTTATTAATAAAACATTTTTTCATAAAAATTTCAAATTTTATGTACGCATTTTAAGAATGACACAAATCTTAAATATAATGGCATTCCAAAAGACATATAGCTGAATTTTGTCGAGAATTGTTTTTCGTCGTTAGCGACGGTTTATCGTTGCCTGCAGATATAAATTAAATAACCTTAGTCATATTTCCTTCACAACTTCCTACCTACAACAGTGGCATACCCATTAGCAGTATCAGCACTTTTATTTTTCGTGGCGGCTTTTTGTCAAAAAATGTTAGCCGCTTCGCATTAACATTTCATAAAGCACATACTAATTTACATTATAATGTGTTACGCATTCGATACCTATGACTAATCGAGTATATTTTTTGACGATTGAAAAAAATAAATCCATCAATTTTGAATGGATACTCGACTTTAATAACATAATAATGCGTTCGTAAATTTGTGTCCGTTTATATGTATACAATATTATAGTGTATACAAGTATTTCGACACAATTATGTGACAGATTTTGACATGGATGGGATGTACGACAGTTTTATATAATGTTACGACACCGCACGAGATTACTATTCCTAGTAGGTATCATAAGTTTTCGTTTAGGTTAGGATGATGACCACCGCGTGTATGGAGAAGCACTGCGATGTATAGTAATTTTATTTTAGAATACAACCACGGAATCCGGCTTTGGCATTTTATTGACACACGTGCGGTTCTTGTACATAGACAACTTTCTACAATATTCGTTCATAAGAAATTATTACTTATTTATCATTGCGAATAACAACTTGGGGCGGTTTTCCGTACTTATTACATCAGCAGGTACGAAGAAATGGAAATTACACTGTTATGTGGTGTACACTGTGTATATAGTGTTGTATAAAGATATATTTTAAAATATGTAGATAAAGTTAAGTGATAGTTGCTTGAATGCTTAGATAAACATACAATTAACACATAAAAATATAATTATCTAGATAAATATGTATAATCGGCAACTGTTTATCTAGAATTTTCTCCATTACCGCTATTATAAAACCGAGTGCTAAAAGAACCTAGTAAAAATTTACCAGGTTTGGAACACGTCTACGTTTCAAAAAGATTTTATGGTCGATTTTACTAAAAATGTATTTATTTAACCATTAATCAAATATCTTATCAATTTTTTCCAATATATGTATAGTACGGTGAATCTTGTAAAATCGGTTAATGTTGTTATATTTATACTTTTTGTGTATGAAAACCGATTTTACACTGTTAGTTTTAACATTAGGGTGAATTTGTCTATTATTAAACCTAAATATGAAAACATTGTCTATGTTTTCACGTTAGTTTTTTTTTTTTTTTATATTTTTATTTTCAAGTGAGTAAGGGAAATGTAAACTATTACAATTTTGAAATCATCTCATCTTGCTTAAAAATTAAAATATCGAAAAATCAACGTATTAACACAAACAATATTCACACCTTTAAGTTTGATAATAAACCAATATTCACTAATATTAAAATTAATGACACAAATAAGGTTAATATGTAAACATAACAACATCAATCGATTTCACAACATATATTTATAAATCATGATTTAAAAAGATCAATTCTAGATAATTCTATTATATTTATCTCTTATATCGGCTCTAACGATCTAATTACAATAAAAGATAAAATCATAGACAATTTGTCTAGATAATATACAACAATGTGCTTATACTACATAGATAATATACGCAGGGTATAATAATAATACAAATATAATATTATATTTGTATTACAAATGTAAATTTGCTGTACTCACCTTTACAATCGATATTTCAATTTCAATAAACGTTTGCCTACACACATTTGTTCGTATATATAAATACTACAGTACAAGTACTTTTATTGTTAAACCTACATTTTATTTAAAACGATTTTGGCAAATAGACAAACATTGTAACATACATTCAGAATAGTCATTAAAGTTAAACATATTGCACTATTAATTTTAATATTGTAACGTTTTAATGCATATATTGTTATATAATGTACTTAAGTAAATATAATTAATCAAATTTCCTAAAATTATTTTGTACTTCTTTTCTAATTAAAAATAATAAAGATCACATTATAACGTTTAAATATTTTATTAAAAAAAAAAATTAAATATTGAAAACGTACAGTACTTACAATAGTTCTTTAGCTATTACGACTTTGAAATCAACGGACATTCCCAAAGCTTGCTGTGCGATACTCGTTTTATTATACATTTGTTATATGCATTTTTAAATTATTTTTGTGATTTTATAGAAGTATTCTAGTTATCATATTAAACATGTATCCCACAATATAAGCTTTAAAAACAGAATTTTAAAATATATTTATATTTTTAATATAAAACTTAAACATAAAGAGTCTAACAGATTTCATTAAATACCTAATATTTAATATTACTAAATATAATAAACTTAAATTTATTACATTTTTTCTGCTACTTTAAAATAATAATATTCATAAAGGTTTTTAAAATCTCCATCAGGTTTCGTGTAATTGACATGTTTTTTTTTATAACTATAAAAAAAAAAAATTCCCCAAAAAGGAATTAAACGTAATAAATAATATTTTTCTTTACACCCTAAAATCATGCTACCAAAATTGCAAATAAAAATCATATTACAGCCAGCTTTAATACTTGCATGTGATTTATTTATTTATTTTTTTTTGTTTTAGTTGCGTTTGGCATTGAATAAAATTATAATAAATTATAAGTTTAATCATTACACTATAATTAATATTTTCATTTTTTTAGCCAATTAATATAATTTCTGTCAATAAAGGACAAGTTGAACAAATATAATTAATATATTCGTACGTACGGACCTATATAATAATAATAATAATATTTTTTGATTAAAAAATAAATACAACATTTACTTCAGTAGGTGAAAGAGAAATTATATTATAATATTATTTTTTTATTATTTAAAAAATACAAAGGTTTAAACAGAGACGTTAGAGACGCCACATAATTAATGATGTTTTTGACAGTAAAAAAAAAACTGTTGATTTATGGTTTACAACGTAAATATAAATCACCAAAAAATTATCATCATCATTATACGAACAAAATTATTGTATTCCAAATGTTTTCTTTTTTTTTTTTAGACACTGAGTGTAATGAGTAAAGTATTGGTTCAACTATAGGATGTGGTTATTTCCCTTGTCTGTTAACAATCATTCTACTTTAAATATTGGTCCGACTGCTATTTACTCATTTTTTCCGAAAGAAAAATGTGTCTAGTAAATAAATTAGAAAACCGTTTTATAATTTTCCGTGTAATTTTCTTAATAATTGAGGAAATGCAGAAAAAACGGAAAAGATTACTGCATTAACAATTTTGATTTTGTTTATTTATTGTCAATCAGATAAAAAAAATTGTGAAAATCTGTCATTTTCACAAAATATTTATTTAATATAAAAAGATTTTTTCTAAACGTCATAAAATGTTTAAAATACACTTATGTTTTTTCTGCTTTTTATATGTATGTATGAACATATTTATACATGTACATATGTTCAGACATAAATAACTATGTATCCTAATTTCCTAACTTCCACCTACAACCATCTATAACAGTGGTAGTTTCAGCAGCTCTCGAGTTTTAATAGTTTGAATAAAAAATATAAAACTAATTTGGAGATTCTTTTCTACGTGTTTTTATCAACATATCGCTCCAAACTTGTATATATGAAATAAAAAACGTGTTCATTAATTTTAATCAGTAAAATTATATTGTAACGAACGGTTATTTTCTTGCTTTTAATACAAGACATTTGTTAATTTACATTATAATAAATGTTTTCCAAAATCATTAATAGAGAGAAACAAGAAAATAAAAATATTTTTTAGCGCATTTTATAACATCCGCTCTGTTAAATAAAAAAAAAAATAATAATAATAAATAATAATAAAATAATACACAAGACAATAAAACAGACAGTCTCGGTCCATTCATCTTATTAACATGAGATAGTTATATTATTGTTATACTGCATATTAAATCTGAAAATAATGATAATTCTTTACATAGGTACCTCCTAACACTCCAAAAGAGATTGGATACTATAAATGTATTATGTTAATGCTATTTTCAAATTTAAATTTAATACACATTTTGAAAATTGTATTAAGGTACATACTTAATCGTAAATAAAATACACAATAACATGTCTACAAGAAATTCCGATTCTTAGAAAATGAAAATTATTTTTTAAGAAATAAAATACTTTTTCCTTGCAAGAATATGTACCTGCCATTTTCCAGAATTATGTCCAATATTATAATATTAATTTGAAGTTTGAAAAAAAAAAAAATGACAAAATACTAATTGTTTTAATTAAATGTGATACGTTTTTAAAATTTTTATATCCCGACATTCGTTGTTATTCAAAATTGTTCAATTTACCAACCTAATTTGTAATCATAATTACTATATAATATTCCTAATAATTTATATGTGGGTTTATTTTTTTTTTCACGAATAGTAGAAAATTTCCAGCTCGAAATTTGCACTAAAATTATGATGAAATTGCACCTTTTTTTCATGCAATGGGAAATATGACATAAATACTTTCCCAATAGAGAGAAATTATTTTATTATCTATTTTCCGGAGCACTTCCTACCTTAGAAAAAACATAATCACAGAACTAATACACACTATTGTAAATTAAATTCACTAATCACTAAATGAAATGAGGTGTCTTAAAAAGCTCTGCCGAAATATTTTAACAATGAATTTTTAATGATCAATAAACTAATGATCGTTTAAAAACTTTCTGACAGGTTGTTCGGTCCACTTATCTAACCTATTGAACCTCACTTAGAAAATGTCAATTGAAACGTTAAAGAGCCTTTGCAGAAAGGATCGAAATTTCACAGATTTAGCGATGACCAAATTATAGTAGGTACTCTAATGTTAATTTATTTAGCGGGTGGTCCATTATTATAAGTAACATAAAGATAATTAATGACGATGCAAAATAAAGTGAATAAATTCCATTAGTGTTTTATTTTATTTTTTTTTTAAAAAAAAAAAGATTACTTCATGTTTTATTATGTATTATTGATTACCTAACAACCTTTTTGGAAAATATAATATAATGTTTTTTTTTTTTTATAAACGGTAGTATTATATTATTATAAAACGTCAAGTAGTCTTCTACGACAACGAAATGCATTTTATAATCTGTGTATAATGTATATACAAGTACACTTACATACACTAAAAGTAGTACGAACAAGTAAACGTGAGGAATTTAGATTATTACTATGCAGAGTTGGAATGCACGCGAAAGATGATATTGGAGTCTTATTAAAACTAATTTTATAGTCTTACTTATTTCGTATAGCTACCGTACAATATTATAATATAATAATAAATAATAATCTAGATATAAATTTGTTAAATACGTAGTAATATCGTACATCTTTGAATGTATTTACAACATTTAAACATTGGTACCATGATTATAATAATATTTGACATTCGAATTTTAAAGTTAAGACCGGAAAAAATGTAATATTATACTTATTCCATGTGTTTGAAGTTTGATAATGATTACCTACTAATATGACAGTAATATTTTACTCGTCATGACTTTGAATAAAAATGAGTTAGTTTACATAAAGGTTTTATTTACCTATCTACAATATCATTCATATATACATTATACTTATACACTGGTATGGGCAAGATGCTTAAAAAAAAGAAGTCCTAGGATAATGGAAACGGATACAGCTACTGTAATAGGTAATTTAATGTATATTCGTAAGCAACGACAAATCATTGCTAACGAAAAAACGATTCTGAGCTCAGTTCAGTTGATAGTGATGCTTTGTCAACAATATATATGTTATATTATGTTAAAATAATTAAATAGGCATTATTTATTTCCTTTAAAAATATTTATTTAATATTGTACCAATTTTCCCATGTTTTTCACGATTTTTCTCATTTATTGGGAAAACCCCTGAGAAAATAGAAAAATTACCTTCCTAAAGTACTTTCCCAGTAAGATTACCTTTCAGAAAAAGTGCTATTATTTTAAATCAGAGCGAAATTTCTGATGGAAAAGTTGTACACAGAAAAAAAAGATTTTTCGTTTTACCGATATTTTATCCCGGTTTTTTCCCAGATATTTTGAAAACCGCTTGAAAAATCAAAACAATGACTTCTCTAAATTACCATGAAGATTAGCATGAACCACTGGCAATGTTTTGCAAAAATAACAACAAATCAATGGGTATTTTGCGATTAAAATAGTCCGAGGGAGCGCCGGCTTGAGTCTCTAGGTACATCCAAAGTTCATTTGATTTTTCATTGTTTAGGTAAAAGGGGGAAAAAAAGCAAACATTTAAAATTATGCGGAACAAATCTAATTTTCAATTTTGTTTTTTTTGTGTTTTGTTTTGAATATATATATATATTGCCGATTTAAGAACGATGGTGGAGTCAGAAGTGAGCGGACTTACTTAGTTTCGAAATTATAGTTTTTTGAAATTCAGATATTATAAGTGTTATGTAAAATAACTCAATGATGACAAATCTAGTACCTGTCTACCGTAGTCTAATGGTGTTGCCTACCTGTTTTCATCCCAGATATCGAAAGTTCAAACCCGAGTTTCAAAAAAACAAATACGATTTGAGTACTCCTAAAGCCCCAAACCGTCGTGATCGCTCGCTCGGACTATTTTAGTCGAAAAATATCCCTCGATTTGATGTGCAAACTTTTGTATCAAAAATCTTGCTCCGATGTATCAAGTAAGGCACCTTTTCCGAAAGAAAATGTCATCTTTATGGTACTATAAGGAGGCCGTGTTTTGATTTCCTAAGCGGTTTTCATTATAATTGAAAAAAACTGCGAGTTAATGTCGGGAAAATGTACAAAAATAATACTTTTATAATTCAGTTAAAAATATTTATATTGTCTTGAAAAATGGACTGAAACCTTATATTTGCCTTTTCTAGACGTGGTAAATCTGTAAACACATTTGAATCATATTTGAGCTACCTATATAGCGAATGATCCTACATAATAAATTATATAATTGTGTCGAGTAACGAAATAAACAAATATACATATAAATTAATTATTATCAACTGACGGAGAAAAAAACTTGTAGAGATTTAAAAAAAAATGACAGAGAAACTGCAAAAAAAAAAAGCCTTTAGACATTTTAAACCCATAATCGACAATCGAAAGAACTGCATGTCATACGTATAACATAATATACTATATTATTATATAATTGAAGTGACTTTCAAAGGAGAAAAACCCTAGTCTGCTATGTTTACGTATTCTATGACATTTTCTATGCAGACGTATTACGGAAAGTAAATGCGCGGCACATTGTCGTGGTAGCGCAATATTATCAGTTGTCTAACGGGATTTTTAAAAAAAAAAATAAAATAAATCAACATAAAACGGTTTATGATAAAAAATTATTCAAATGAAAGTCACCCGATCCTCCCACCCCCGGTCTATTTATTAGACAAACTACATTGTATTATGATAATATTATGTGAAACATCAAACGAAATAAGTGAACGGTAAAATGCGGTACACGCACTACTCCTACGCACGCGTGAACGGGAAACTGACGTTTTTTTCGTCCGATTTTCGGGGTGGATACAACGGCTAGGCGGGTGGGCTGCGGCGGCGGGGCAGGAGGATCGTCGGCGGTAGTTGACTTTTGACGACGGCTTTTTGACGAGGGAGCCATCAATTTGTCCCTGACTCTTGTGTGCAGCTTACCCGCCGCCGCCGCCGCCGCCGCCACAGTCGTCGACGAACGGTCAGATGAGCCGGTGCGCGCGCGCTGGGCGACGGGTAGGGAGCGAATACCGGCGGCGGCGGCGGCGAGGAATGGAGGCGAATTCGATCAAACAAGGCCCGTTTGAATGAAAAGCACTTCCGTTCTCCGACAACGGTTCGAGTTATGCGCGCGCGCGCGCGTGTGTGTGTTGTGTGTGTGTGTTATGCGCGTGTGTGTTCTGTGCGTCGCGTGCATGTGCGCGGTACGCACGCACGCACGCACGCACGCACGCACGCGCGCACGCTCGCCGCGAAAACCCTCTCAGGACGAAGCGCAAGAAGCGCGGCGGCGGCTCTCCGAATTAGACGTATAAATAACACGGCGGGGCGGCGGCGTCGGTGTTTACACAACTCCTCATGGCTCGCCTCGCCGCCGACGCGTCACTCCGCCGCGGACACGATGCGACACATTATCGTGCGCGTCGTCACGCCGCTGTCATTATCCCCGAAATAAACATCATTGACTTTTACCGTCGACGTGCGGCTTTTCGGGACGTTTAAACAAATACATTGCGTATTTCATTGCGATATGTATACGGATGAGTCCAAGGACGTCCGGAGGTGAAAATCCGCAGGGGATGGTGACAGCCGTGATTTGCATTGATAGTCGAACACTTTTATCAATGCATCATGACGCGTACATACGACAATTTTTAAAGGTGTCATAGTACGATATCGAGTTTTACACTTAAATAATTGAACGCAAATTGGAATTTTATTTCATTTTTCCCAAATTCATCAACACATTTTTCTGCTGAATTAAGTTTTTCGACATTTTTCTAATGTAAACTTAACATACTTAATCCGGATAAACGATTCTCGCTCATTAGATAACCGCAAGTCAGCTGTCCACTAAAAATATCTACAAATGATCGGCTATAGTGATTGACACCGACTACAAGTCATAGGGTATAAATCATTGTATATTGTGATAATAAATTACGGGAATTCTATGATCACGAAGTATACCGATCAAAGTGTATTGATATTTATCAATACACGTAGAGTTACCAATAATGCATTTTGGGATTTTGAGATATTGAATTCAGATATATTTATTTTAACTTGCTGGAAAGCTAGATGGGAGAGGATTCGTTCCCCCTGTCCCTCCTTGTGGGCACCCTTGACGAAGTCGTCTATAATTCAATGTTACACAATCACAATTTTTCGCGAAATACTTATTTTCGTTCTGAGCGGAGCGTGGAATGTAAATGGTTTTACAATGATGTGAACCACTGGTCTAGGTTATTTAAATTTGTTTTATGTTATCAGAATGAATCAAATTCACAGTCTGTAACATGAATATCTGACGCCTACAATTATAGCATTTTTTTCGTTCGATATTTCTAATATATTATTTTCTTGTAATAATTACTATAGTTAAATTTTGGTTTAATTCAGCTCGCGCCGAAATCGCCATGCCGTTATTATATAATATGGTGTAAACCCAAAAATATATTAGATAAATAAATTATACCTATGTCTTTCAAAACGCAAACCTTTCGTTATTTTAATTTTGTATTAAAAGGACGCTATACCCGTATGTTTTCTCAGGCCAACTAACGGGCGATAATGTAAAATTTACCTTACGCAGTCTTCGTAGAACTAGATCTTAGTTTTGGTTTTAGAATAAAAGAACCTATTAGAAAATTGAAAAAGGATAATATTCTGGAGGCCAATACGATGAGGTTTTTTTTTTTTTTAATATGTTGCATTCATTTGAAAACGATAAATTCGGTTTTATTCTTAATCAATGTAATGCACATTATAGTCGGAATAATAATTAGAATAATAGAAAAAACGCATCGTTTTGCCCTTCGGAATATTGTCTTATTTTAATTTTATAATTGGTGCTTTTACTCTAAAATCAAAATTAAGCTAGTTCTATGTAGTACTGCATAAGGTTGATTTTCCTAAATTATCCGTTAATTGGAGTGAAACAGCACATGCGGCCGTACAGCGTCCTTTCAAGTATATCTCGTTTTTATACGTCGTACATAGACATAAACGCATGTATTCGAGAAAATTCGAATTGATTTAGTTAAGCGTCTCACGCAAAGTGTATAATTGAATTGTGAATATCTCAAACGACCAGCGAAACATATTGATGTTGATATATCTATAAGTTTCGGATTTAAATTAGTTTTTAACAGTTTATTGTTTTTATGCATGTACGTTTTAATACTATTTTAGGTTTACATTTTTAATTAAAACATGCTATTTTAATTAGTTATAAAGTTTCATTTGAATGTTTCGTAATTAAAATAATTACTAAGTTGTTTACTCGAGATATTAAAATTAGCCCAAGTTTCCTATACATAATATTATGTTATATACAGGCGCTTCTCGTTTGTAGCAAAGTTGTATAACATCAACAGACTACACTTCACTAAATGTCAAATTATGAAATTTACTTGTACTTGCACTTTCCCTCTTCCCCTCCCCCCACCAAATAATTATGCCCGTGTCATATTTATTATATGAACCGTAAGAAAATCAAAAAAGAATGTTTTTTAGTGAAAAAATTATATGATAAAGAATTAACCCAGCTGTTTAAACACTTTAAACAGATAGATAACACAAAATATTTTTAATTTTTTTTTTCAAAAGGGTGTCCTAACAATATTCTCTCAGACATATTTATGATGCAGTTCTCCGTATCTGCACATTTATCAAAACTATGAATTAAGCCTCAGGAAACCACCCCTAAATGCGTCACTGCCTAAACTAAACAAATATGAGATATTTTTTCAAAATTATTCCGTATGCGTTTATAATTTCATGAAATATTCCAATTTAAATGGAATCTATTAAAATTAAGATAATACAATTACTGTAATAAATAAAGTTGCGTTTATCAGTATAAAATATTAATTTTTATGAATTTATAAAGGACAATTTGATAAAATAATAATATGATTTATGTTAAAGTATAGGCAGGTACATACGTACAAGTGGAAAAACAAAATACCTATTTACACGTAGGATAATAAAAATAAAATTCAAATAAATGTTTAGAAACAATTCGTTGCATAATCAAATTTACATGAATAACAGAGAACAATACACAGGGTAGATGTATACAATAGTATGCTGACCGAATAATAATATTATTGTACTTTTTAATACCTCATTACGTTTTGATTGTTATCAAGTGTTAACAACTGTAGCGGTTATATTTTTTGATACAATATGCTTGTAAAAATGTCATAATTTTTTTAATTTTCAACAATCGATGTGTAAATAATAAATAAATGTATAATGCTGACATCAAATTCGATTCGTATGTTATATATTATTATATTTCAACAAACAGTATATAGCGATTTATATTTGTATTTAAATATTAAATTTAATACTGTATTTGAATATTGAGTAACGCACAAAAAAAATCAAAGCTATGATGGTTCTAAAACCATCGACCTATAATGTAGCAGTCTACGTCTTCAGCGTCTATTCTACGTCCTCTGCTTAACAAAATAAATTTAAAAAATATTTAAAAAGAGAAATTCGAAAAGGAAAAAAAAAACATTTTTCGTATTTTGCCATGAAAAGCATTGAGGGTCATGGGGAACATTGTCATTGTCATGTTTGAACGTCAAGTGTTCGAAATCTCTTCTGTTCGAAAGATTATAAATGTTTGAACAAAACATACGTCCAATATACAGTACCTATTATTGAATTTCTAAAAGGAATATCATTAAATTTAAGTATTTTTATTATTATTATTATTATAACTGTAATTTAAATATTTTATTAAATTTAATTTAAAAAACGTCTTTTGTGATACCTACCTAGTTTCGTTTTCTGACAATTTCGAACGTACGACCTTGTTGAGTATACAAGTATAACCTTTCGGACAGATGACCTTTCGAGCACTTGACGTTCGAATTTACGGCATTCAAACACAAGATTTTCAAACATATAAGACCTTGCTTAATCTCTAGTTAAGTATTATTTATGACAAATCAACGCTGTTCATGAAAAAATCAGAAAAATGTCTTTTGTTTCTCGCCTGATAATACAATTTGTTTATCGGATATTGAATGACTAATTTTTTACTGATAACGCAGAGTCTAATTAATTATTATGAATAAGTGCCTACCTATACGATTAAAACACTAATTTTGAAATATTTTGTAAACGTGTCTCACCGTAAATACCCTGTATCCGTATTTAAAACCTAGTTAATCCAAAAAATTGTCAAAACAAATTCAATTTTCGAATCAAAACTACCAAAAACGCTGTGTGGGTTAGGGTTTGAAATTCAGAAATCCGATTAGACGTTGCACATTTAGGACCCGTTCATATACTTCTCAGATGTATGTAATATGAATTTCCAGATTTCTTCGTGCGAATCATCAGACTATGCATCGTGCATAATAACGAAAATAAAGCGAAAAAGAAATCAATTCCTTTTATTATTATTTGTTTGGTCTCGAATCAGAAAGGTTTGAGTCGATTTTTTATAGTTTCCATTATAAGTAAATTCAATTTTGCTAAAATTGCTAAATGATATGATGACATAATTGCCGAATAGCTAAATAATTTCTAAATGGCTCAATTTTAATAATATAGCGTCCTATATCATTACATGACTTAGGATCAAAGATGCCGTGGAGGTAGTTTTGTGAGGATTAAGATTCGTACAATTTTTTAAATAGCATAGGTGAGTGGTTTACTCATATAGGCTGAGTTTAGATAACCAAGTGTCAGTATAGCAAGTAGGTATTTGAATAAAAATAGTCAGTTGTTTTTAAAATATGCTAACTATTTAATAATAACAATTTATCTTATAAATTATAAGTATGGTGAATATATAAAATAGAACAATGTGACTATGTGAATAATGTGGGACGCAGCTATTGTTTATGACTTTTAGCCAAACAAAATTAACATCATAGTGGCTTAAGATTTTTTTATTCTAAGTATTGTTAGAATATACCTACACTCATGTCATTTAAACCGAAAAATAAAGGGGGGAGGGAAATGGTATTTGACAAACCGAATTAAATAAGCCAAAAATGTACTTAAGCACTTTTTCCTTAGGACCAAGAACACATAGATAATCGATAAAATGTACAATAATCCGAACTAACGTGTTGTCTGACATAAAATCGTTATTATTATCTCTTATATAATACAATGTCCATCAAAACGGCGCATTATTATATGTACCTAACGGCCTTTTTCGATAATAATATAACCGATACACGAATAAAACAAACAGTTTGTCACACTCCCTTCCATAGAGGGTTTCAATATAATTGGATAAGCTCGCGTACGCTGGCATGTGTCACCGTGTTTGTGTTTTAAGCGGGAGCCGATTTTATATACTACGCGTGTCTTTCTTTGATTGATATTACGAAATTGTCCTCTGAAGAAGTTTTCTCGCACCTCGTATTAAATATATATATATATAAGTAATATAGTATTGGGGAAGCACTCGTAATATGCTGCAGTAAACTTTACCCGGACCGGGTTCAGAGTAACGATTTTGACAAACAGCACTTGAACAATAATTTGATTTCGTCAAAATCAATATCAATGCTGTATATACTTAGCCCTAGCTATTCTTCAACAATAATAATAATATATATCGGGTTTATTGTTGTGTCGACAACCGACATTAATCTCGAAGCCTTTATATTAATATATATTGTCCTTGTCGAGTATATAATATTGTATATTTGTTCTTTTTCGAGTTCGTTTACTTGAACAAACTCACGACGGACCTACAATCATCGGTAGTCGATGACCTCGGTGATTTCGAAAAATTCTTAACGTTATTGTTATAGTCCACGCGACGCCTATTACATTTATTGTTTTCTGATTATCAGTGGCGTACATAGGGTGAGGGAGATTTTAGGGGTTTTATCCCTTCCTATTAGCTTGAAAATACGAACAAATATAAGTAATTTAATATCGAATTCAACAAAGTAACGAGGAGAAGCTTTATTTATTGATTAGACATTGGGTGTTATTATGATCCAGCTTTAAATTACCAATTTCCGTAGTCGAGTCGCGCAGATAAGAATGTTTTACGATTATTATTTGCTACAACCCATGCCATTTAAAATTCCTGGGCACAACACTATTGCTGAGGACACTCGAGAACCTTGAAGAAGCGCCTTGACAAAAAATAGAGACTGTTATCTTCTAAATTGCGTCTGTTATTTCTAAATAAATGTACAGGTAAATTAGAGTGATAAAATGTATGTTGAATTTCAATGTGAATTTCACCAAGTTTATTGCGAGAGAAGGATGGCCCAAATGAAGTCAGGAAATGAAATTTTGTATGTGCACGGTGTTTGTATTGAAGGTATGCGTTTTAGGCGTTTGAACTGTCAACCCTCTCCCTGTCTATTTTTATACATGATTTAAGTTAGTTTGTTTAAAATACTTGTACAGACTAAAATTTAATAAAACTTCGACAATCGCATAACCATTTCTGATATATTGCAAAGTATTTTGAACTTTTATGCATTATTAATTTTCGTAAATTAGTTCAATATCAAGTCGATGAGTCTCACAAATACTACTAACTCGATATAAATGCAGTTTTTTGTATATTTTAGATAATTTTTCTAACAATTATGTTCAAAAGATGTTTTAATTAATTAATGTAACAAAAGGCAGATTCCAAAAAACTATCGTTATATAATCTTGTAGAAGAAAATACGAGCTGGTACATGTGGCGGGAGTGTTACTATTTAAGTTGGGAAGTTGGGAATATTCATAGAGTATTTTCATTTAAATCTGTGATTTAATGATAAATCGTGACTGACTAAGTGTTATTCTGAGAAATGTTCAACTTGTTATGAATGCTGCGATTTTTATGATTTTAGTCAGAATTTGCATTTTAAAAAATGATTACATTACAATGAAATTTTATTTTAATAACTGATTAAGACTTATATCAAATGGATAATTCAAACATTTTTGTTCGGTCAAAACAATTGTATACACATAAAATCAAATTTGAAGTTTAAAATAAATGCGAAAGTATATTGAACATTTTATGACGTCCAAAAAAAGTTAATATAATTCACCGTTATTTTCCACAAACATATTTGATGTTATTTTCCTGGTTTCTTTTAATTATTATAAAAATAATAGGAAAATTAAAAAAAAAATACTACAAAAATAGTTTCTTCTTACTTTTTATTTTTGATTAGAAATATATTGCTGTTAGAAATTGTGTACAGACTGAAAAAACACACATCATTACAAAAAAATTATAATATATTCCTTGCTGCTCTCAAAGATTAAAATACTGTATGAGTAAGATAACGTTATCATCAATAAAAATAAGAATGAGAATGAAGTGATATGTAATATTGATTTTTTTTTTATATATATATTATAGTCTATGAAACATAAAATAAAGTCCTTGATTGTCTACCACTTTTACGCCCACCTATAAATTTTCCAGAGGGTTTAAGTATCGGTTTCATAGATAAACATCGCCTAAAAATACGCGTCACTTGGTAAAATATATAGGCGTCGAAAAATTGACCAAACGGCTACAAAAGTCACATAATGTAACATTGGGGAATAAAATTCTGGGGAAAGTTTAAAATGGCCTATTACACCGGTGTACTCTTTGAAACTATATGTCCGATTAATTTATCGTGCCGTCTAATAATGACAGATTGTAATGGACTCGGTTAGGTATGGGATCAAAGGCTTCAAAGGGTGAGAGAAAATTTAAAATAATAACTTCGGTGTGCTGGCCAGAATCGCAATGTATTTGAATAAATATGTAAATTCGAATACTGACACAGTATTCGAATTGGTAGTTTAAACAATACTACGAAAATTACTACCTAGTTATTGTATAATACATAAAATATAATGTATATATAAAATATATTCTATGTTTTAAATATATTATATTTTTAATATTTTTCAAAAAACGCATTTTTAGTATACTTTAATACGTTTAAATAGTTATGATAAATTTCGGGGTTAAAATGTTTGATTTCTGTCAACTCGTTAACGAGAGATTTGATTTTTAAGTTTAGACAGAGGGAGAGTAGTGGAGTATTATTCAAATAACAAGCGCTGTGCCACTACAAAAATTATGCTTCACTACTCTACCCCTGTCTAAATTAAAAAATGAAAAGTCTCGTCAACGGGCTCATGGAAACCAAACATTTCAACGCCAAAATGTATTTTACTCCGGGTTTTAGATTTTAAATGGAGCTAAGAGGTTTATAGTTTTACAGAGATTTTTATTAATTTTATTTTATTTTTACCTGTGAAATAATTTTCTACCAAAATACTTGCTCGGATTTCTAAGTGTACCTTTTCTGAAAGGAAATCAATGTGGGGAGGCACTTTAAGCGGATAATTTTTCGATTTTCTCAAGAATTTTTTTATCAAATTTGAAAAACCCAAAATTCAGGAAAATGTACGAAATATATTATTAAAATATTACTATTTGTTTTTCCTCAGCATAACTTTTCAACCAACAATTTCGCTCCAACTTTTAATGCTGAAAATGTTTCTCAAAGGAAATTTAACTAGGGAGGTATTTTAGACATATCATTTTTCGATTTTCTCAGAGTTTTCCCAGCAAATGTATAAAACCGGAATAAAAAATGGGAAAACCGAGAAAAACGTAAAAAAACTGGGAAAATCGGTAAAAAATTAAACAAATATTATCAATGAAAATATATAGAGCCTATTTGATTATTTTACTATAATATGGCATATATATTGTGGACAAAGCATCACTATTAATTTATGTCCGCTCAGAATCGTTTTTTCGTAAGCAATGGTTTATCGTTGATATACACTAAATTCCTGTCTGTATCATACTTTGCAACCAGTGGCTGCACCCGTCTCCATTACCTTACCTTTTTTTGTTGATATATATTGAAAATGAAAATTTCGAACGTTAAAAGTTTTTAAACTGTACGCGAATGCCTGAATTTAAAACAAAACGATTTTCAAAAATGCCCAATTGTATTTGCACTCATAATTTTAAAATAATATCTGTGTATTTTGCATTTAACGTAATATACTTTTAAAAATAATGTTATATTTTACAAGTCTGGCGCTGATGGCGGAACCGTGCAAATCTACACGTAATACGCGCACATGTAATGCATAAAAAATAATATAACATTATAAAATATAACAGTCTCTTTCTCTCTCTCTCTCGTTATTAAATAAAATTATCGTGCTCCCTACAGCGTACTGCGGCCTGCAGTATATTTTATTTCGCGCAAAAGTTTTTTAAAAGTTTTCCAATCTTTATAACGACGAAACGCTATACCCCTCTCACCTTATGATAACCATAAAACGTATAGGCACGTGTATATTATATTCCGCGAAATACGTCATTTTCGCGTGCGCTTACGATTTTTTTTTTTTTTTATGAAAGGCGTAACAACTCCATTACCCTTCGGTGTGTAAAGGTGAGCACTGCTATATAGCAGTCTAATAAAGTCAAACATCCATCCATCACTCTCTCTCTCTCTCTCTCTCTCTCTCTACCTCTCTCTCCGCAGCAAGGCAGGTGTACATAATTTACTATGTACACCTGTACGTCATTATAAAATATTACCGTGACGCATTTATACATAATATAATACGTACATTCGAATATATTATAACAAATACAATATACGGACGAAGACGTGCATCGAATATCAATATTATTATTACGGGTAGGTATACCCGAAAACGACGACGTGTTCGGCCGGTTCGTCCGGTCGTCGAAAAACAAAATAATAATAATAATTTCCCGTTCGCCTTCCCCCCCCCCACAATTTACCGCATACGAGCTGAGATTTATAAAATGTGAAAATAAATTAAAACCGTTTTGCTACGTCGTCCGGATTCCCGCTGTAAGGGGTTGTAACAGGACACGAGTTACGCGTTCCGAAGTCGCGGACGAAGCGACAAATTGAACAGCACAATCGCGTTGAGTACGGCTAATGGTATTTCACTTATCGTTGAATAATTAAAAATCGCCTAAAACGTCCGGAAAAAATATTTGTAATAATTACTGTGTACTCGTTTTTTACCTATGTAAATCGGAACGTGCGTAACACCGATTTCGTTTGATTTCGCAGACGAATGGGCGGCAAGAAATCGACGGTCGACGATCCGGTGTCCGGTTGATGGCCGCGGAACGCGATGCGGGCACCGGATTCGAAAACAACAACGGCGGCGGCGGTGGCGGGCCGCGATTGCCGCCGGTTGGCGCGGCCGTGCGGTGGACAGCGGCGGCCGCCGCGGCCACCGCGCAGCCGGACGGCCAGAAGGAGGTCAGGTTCCCGGGCACCAAGCAGCCACCACCGTCCGCGCCGGCGCAGGCGCAGGAGCTGTACCGGCGGCTGCACAGCCGGTCCCTGTCGTCGCTGCCGCCCGAACCGTTCATAATAATGCGGTCGAAAGCCCTCAACAGGAGGGTGTGCATCAACGTGGGCGGCGTCAAGCACGAGATACTCTGGCGGACGCTGGAACGGTTGCCGCACACCCGGCTCGGCCGGTTGAGGGACTGCAACACACACGAGGCCATCGCCGAACTGTGCGACGATTACTCGCTGGCCGACAACGAATACTTTTTCGACAGACACCCGAAATCGTTCGCATCGGTAATGTACACGTCGCGCGCTATATTACTACGCTTAAGGGGGCCGGTGCCGATATTTTAAACGTTCCCTTGATTTTCACATTTCAATTACCGGTGTAAATATAGGATTTTTCCGGTGGTTCGCTGCCCGATTCCCGTTTAAGGGAATGGGATGCGGCCGTTTTTACCGACGAAAATAACACGGGCGGGAACAGGGATAACTCACTGTTAACATAATGTTTATCTACAATTTAGTTTTTAGTTTATAGCCAACAACGTTTTACAGTTCGCGTTGAACTTCAGTTTTCGATTTGATTTCAAATAACGATATAAAAAAAGTCACTAAAAAGGAGGGTTAAAAATTGATCTCTTTTAAGACATGCAATATAGAGTTTATAATGAAAATATTTAAAAACGGAATGGACGTCTTCATCTTTCAAATAAAAAAATTACCATCGAAATCGGAACACTATATGAAACAAGGAAGTTTTTTTTTCCGTAAAGCACGTTTCTGAACCGAAAAATACTTTGACACCTGATCCCTTAACGACATTTAGACATTTTTCATCGGAGACATATATTACGTACGTTTCGAGCTATAATCTGTTCCCCCTCCCCCCCCCCCCCCTTGACCCATAAAATGTTTGTCGATAATCGTTACAGTCGTACACCCATAGATCATCTACGAACGAACTAAAGATCACGAACGAAATAAAAATCAGGGTTAAAATCACTAAAATATTCGAAACGACGTCCACACAATTTTCATGAGTGATAGAAACTTGTAAATTTTAGAGCGGAGGGTTAGAGAACGGTAAAGATTTTCAGTCGTGTCGGATAAAAAAATCATTGAACACTCTTATTTGAATCTGTCCGACAATCGGTATTATTTTCCAACTTCTTTTTTTCCGGAATTCATCCCTAAGGTTGAATTTGCAGATTTAATCCGTACGGTATTTGTAGTGAAGTATTATACAACGGAGCCATTCCGAATTGGCGGCTAGTGATCCCGTGTCTGAAGTATGTCCCGTACTACTGTACGCCAACATCAAATACTTCTGTTGCCGACGGTTCTTCTACGGACATCGCCAACGATCGGTATAGAAACGGTTACACTTCTGCCGTTCGCTTTTACGATAAACAGTTATCACTGTGGTCCAGTTCTCGAATCCAAACCGCGGGGCTTAAAACTTACATCACCAACGGCAATGATATCACGTGCTCTTTTTGGAATATTTCCCATTCTATATTTATGAGTACTGATTAGAGGCGCCATAAAAACACGTTTCGTTATTTTAGTGTTTATTTAATTATACGTTTCCTAATAGCATTTCCATTCAAAAGAAAAAGAAATCCGTACCTTTTGTTGCTCACATCAAACGTACCGTATTTTCTCTATCGATTCGCTGATCATAATGCGATATTTTCCTCGACAGCCATCTCACGCGTTCTTACCAAATCTCTTTGTCGCGTAAAATACCGCGGTTATACACTGTTTTACATACTATTCGAATAACGTCCAAAGAAAAATGTCTGGCTATACTACGGTCTAACGCATTCGGCCTTTGATTAGGTGCCCACGCTTGTTAACAGCCTAACCGAAGTGCGCGTCATAAAGTTCTCGAACATTTATACAAATAAAATTCCTTTTGTCATTTAAAATACGTCCCCACGTTTCGCAATAATAGAATGCATACTCGAAATCGTTGCCAAACGACGGTAATAATTTCCATACACACTTCAATAAAGTATTGGTTTCAAACGTTTTATACTATATAGTATATAGGGTACCTGAATTCGTTCGAACCGTCCTCAACAGAACCCCCGTCATAATATTCGTCGACCCTTCTAATACTAAACTGATTGCATGCGTAATAATTATTTATTTGATAATAAATTTAAATTGTAATCGTTATAAATACGCGTAGATGTAAGCCCTCCGAAAAAAACAATGATACACGAATCTGTTTAAATCCGCTATATTTCTCAGACACATTTTAGTAATTTACCGTGACACAGGGAATATTAGAATTATTCACGAATATCAATCTGATTTAATGCGAAAATTTGCTGGTATTTTCAATAGATTCGTTTAGAGAATGTTGGTAACAAATAAGAATACACAATAAAACAGAATTTTTTTTTGATAAATTAATTAATTTTGATTTTTAGACACTGATAACCAAATCGTATCTGAGGGTAGGGGGTTGTTCTCGAAAAGCGAAAATAATGAAACTGAATGTGATGAGATGAAATGGAATAAACCTTTTTTTTAATAATTTAATAGTTAAAATGTGTGAAGTAAACGAGATTAAGTCTAAAATCTCATCTAATCAATGAGAAATCTAAGTGATCTGATATAGTTAGATGAATTAATGAATTGAATGAGATCGAGTTGTTAATAATACTATATATGAATCCATCTTACAATATGATCGAATTATTAACAATACATTATCAACGAAAAATAGATATTTGTAATCGTTTTCCAAAATGTATAATATATTTTCGATACGAAATAGATTTCATGGAAATTCTAATGTATCGTAATCGTCATGAGACGAATTTATTTGAATAAATGAGATGAAACGTGTGACATCATGTTACTTTTCCATAACATCCCCCCCCCTCAAATGGAAAATGGTATCACTACTAAATTTCAGATTCATTGATTACAATTTGAATTTTGAAACCTTAACTGCCACTCTTAGAAATTTGAATTTGTCTCGAGGAAATCGTCTAATATTATCCAAATTATATTCGTATTGTTACCATTTGCGAACAAAACTAATTGTATTTCATTTTGTATTCTCAGTCGCAACACTGACACACTATAATTTTATTTCGAGAACACACATGTATTAATATTGCATATATAGAGCGCCGTTACAAAGAAATATTGTTTTGATTGCTATATATTATTATTAAATAACACCGCATAATAAATACGTACAGCGAAGTGCTTGTATTATAAATCGTCGAGCTGTTTATATACTTTGTATTTTTAACAATTGATTAACTTAATCGTAAATAAAATCTCGAAAAGGTTCCTCGTTAAAAAAATATCACAAACATTCAAGTGTTCATTCATGTCAATCAAAATGGCAGTTTAAGTAATGAAATGTAACAAAAAAAGAATAGCTAATACTGCTGATAGATATTCTACTGTTGTAGGTAGAAAGTTGAAAAGGTGAGATACATAAAGTCATTTAATTTATATCTGTACGCGACGAAACATTATTACTGACGAAAAACGATTCTAAACGAAGTTCGGTTAAGCATTTATTAAGGTGAAATAATTTTTATGATGTTCGACAAAAGTTCAATACTTATAAATAAAAATGAAAACTAAACTACATTCGTTATGGCTGAGTATAATGTATAATGAACCTCGTGTCAAATTTTCAAGCAATTCTGTTTGACCAAAACAATTTTAGCCACATAAAAACAAATAAAAAATTTTAAAAAACCAAGCTAATATAAGTGTTGTGAAAACAGTGTGGGCATTTTAGGTATTTACTATCTATTTCAAACATAATCACGACAACAAAATCGAATATAATGATACCGTAAACTTTTCTATTTATCGTACATTTTTCCCCGATTTTCTTATTATTATGAACTAACTAGATACCAAACGCTACTAAAAAGAAACTGTATATTTGTTTTTTATTCGGAGCAAGATTTTCGGTACAAAAAACGTTTACAAATTGAAAAAAAAAATCGCTTTCATTATAGTAAAACCAGTATAATTGCCGCTGCGTTTAAAATCTAAAATTCGACTAATAATACCCTCGCTCAGAATCGTTTTTCGTCACCAATGTTTTATCGTTGCCTACAGATAAAAATTAATTTACTCTGTTTACGATATTATTCTTCCTTCCGACTTCCACTCCCCCTTAAAACAGTGGCACAACAACCATCAGCAGTTTCGAGGCTGTTTTAAACCGTCGTCCTTTTATAACTGTTCTGTACATTCGGTACACGCCGGATTTTCAAACAGATTGCCGGACCGCAATAATTAAACCGAAAGATCCTTTCACGCGGTATAACTACGACGCGTGCGTATTTATTATCCGGGACATCCGCAATCAGACATTTCCGACTAATGGACGGTACCGGGTGTGTGTAGGTGCTTAATTTCTACAGGACAGGCAAGTTACATCTTGTGGACGAGATGTGCGTTTTAGCGTTTAGCGACGACCTGGAATACTGGGGCGTGGACGAGCTGTACTTGGAGTCGTGTTGCCAGCATAAATACCATCAGCGCAAGGAGCACGTGCACGAAGAGATGCGCAAGGAGGCGGAATCGTTGCGGCAGCGCGACGAGGAGGAGTTCGGCGAGGGCAAGTGCTCGCACTATCAGAAGATCCTCTGGGACCTGCTCGAAAAGCCCACCACGAGTATTGCGGCCAGGGTAAGTCTCGTCGACGGTAAGTCCGTCACGGTCGGTGGGGCCGCATGCGGCACGTTATCACGCATTTTATATAAATATTTGTTTTTGTTTTTTCATTTATTCGCTTGAATTTATATAAATACTATATATATATATATATATATATATATATATGTGTGTGTATAAATATATAAATATATATATATATATATATATATATTTTAAAAAGTATATAATATGGTTGTATTATATATTTTATTGGACATCACGCGGGATGCGTCGTCTCTCTTCAAATTGAATTTGCAAATATTGGGCGTGGAGAGACGATTCCGTTATGGTTATTAAACAGTATGATTTGTATTATTATTATTGTTTGTTTACTTTTGTTTAAATCTTATTCCGTGTGATACGTTTAATAACAATTTTTTTTTTTTTTTTTTTTTTTTTGTTCTTTTCGAGTGTGTTAACAGGGAATTATTGCACGAGGCTTATTTTATGTACAAAAAAAATACTTTTTTTTTTTGTTTTTGTTTTTTATACACTGGCCGTGTGTGTACTCTCAGCGCATATACAGTTTTCTCCCGAAACGGCAACTAAAAAAAAAATAATAAAAAAAAAAAAAAAAAAAATGATATAGAACTCGGCAAACGCATATATTATTATATAAACCTACGTTAAAAACACAGCCGCTACATGTTTACGCTACGATAAAATGGAATGTGTTGATCGCAATGACCAGTTCGTCGCAGAAACCAACAGTCGGCTCCGATTTATACCGACTATAGCCACCCTGTACATTATCGTATTCTAAATACAGCTGCTAAACGAAAAACAAAACCAACACTACGGTGCGGCAGAGAGATTCCTCGGGGTTTGTGCCGGTGCCGGGGCAGCCATCCGGAAAATTGGCCCGATCGACTTCCCGACCCCGGCACCGATCCCGAAGGTCCGTCTGTAAACGATTACGCGGAGAGATAACTTACTGGCAATAACATTGTGTTGTGTTATTTTATTATTATGTTTTGTGCGAATGCGTTTTGATGTTTGGTTTGGTTTTGTTGGCGAGACTGCATCTTTCTATACGTGGATTTTGCTTTGGTTTTTCTATTTTTTAATTTTTTTTTTTTTTAACGTTTTATACACACACACACACACACACACACACACTTACCTACCTATAATTACAATGGTTTTTTTCCCGTCGTTTTATATTGTAATATCGTTGACTAACACGCGAATTAATATTGTTCGCCGACGGCCATTTCACTGGAAATCTAAACGGGTCTCCCCTAGACCAGTTAGATTTAAGACATCCAGAGAGTGCAGTTGAACTCTGGCATGGTCCAACAGGATCACTCTGTAGATATATTTGCCGCAACAAAGGAAATATATAAAAAGGATAGATATAAGTTACCGCGTATACTTAAAAATATGCATTATGTTCGAAATGTATTTGTTTTGTGTGTCCTGACAGTTTCTCGGACTATAACGGATGTTGGCTTTTCTAGATCTCTACGACTAATAACCCACGATTTTAACCATGCAACTATAATAATTTCTAATTAAATATGGAAACAAACAAATATGAAAGAAAAAACTTAGCCAAATGTATTACTAGGTGTTTTTATTCGAAAATTGTATCGATTTTTGAATTATAATTGAAAATCTATATAAGTAGTTGTGGGGAGACACCCTTTCCCTACGGTTTAGATAAATATCATTGGCCCTTTTTTTTTAATTTTCCAATTTAAGCACTGCGTAAAATGAATACAATGCAAAAGTTGAATAAGTATATGAGCTAGTCGGTATGGTCCAAACGACACCTCAAACCGGAAACCCGACAAAATATCGTGTAACCTGTCATTTTCTTAGTAAAAAAAAAAAAAAAAAAAATTAAACTATCTCATAAACGAGGATATTATCCCCTTTTATGAGATTATTAAATACAGATCAATGATCTGCCGATAGTTAAATTGCTTCGTATAAAGAGGTATTTAAGTTGCTACGTCCCACATAAACAGTCAAAGTTATTTAACTAACGAGTGACATGGTGAAATTACGTTATTTAGAGCCAAAGTTGTGGCGTTCACGTTGAAATTAGAAATTGAAACACAAATAACAAAATGTAAAGAGGAGAATACTTTCAAGGGTTATTCAAAGGTTTTACCTAAACAATTATCTCACAAAAAAGTTATAGCTACGTTAATTTTTGTTTTATTATTGTTTTATTTTGTTTTGAATATTTAATATTTAAATTCTGTCATTTGTGTTTAAACTTCAATTTTAACACAAACGTCACAAATTAAGTTCCGAGAAACGGAATTTTTCGCTATTTCGCCCGTTGGTTAAACTGAAACGGTTTTTTTCTGGTATGACGCATCACTTTAATTATAAATATTCACTGTAAAGCAGGAATTTTACTGAAATTTATTCAACACAAAAATTAAACATTGGCGATAGATGATAAAAATAAATTACATTTATATGGATTATTAAATTATTAACAAATAATAGATTACCATAAATAAATAAGTAAAAATATTAAATTTAGGAGAATACACTTATCACAGCTAGAAATGTATGTAGTTAAAATTTGTATTATTTTTTTTTTAAAAAAAACAACAAAATAAGAACCGCGAAGAAGAAAAAAACGTGTAAAAACATTTTAATATAGTTATTGAAAATATGTATACGGTTTTTTTTTATTGTTAATATACTTTTTATGTGTTACATGTTTGGCTACGGAGTACTAACATAACATTTTATAGGTATATTCGAATCATCCAACCATTTGACCTGAAAGCATTATTTTGTACTTTTGGATCGAGAATATAATAAAAAAAAAAAAAAAAAACGTATTGTTACATTTAACGATAATTTAGTATTTCGACGTTAAAACCTATTCATTTATTCGGGCTTGATTAAAATAATTTTCGTCACAGTTAACGATATTACAATATTAAAAGGTCACAACATTAAAATTTGTCGTCTCTTTTAGTTCCACAAGTGGTATAGCGTTGTAACAATTAAAAATGGTACTTACTACTTACAAAACCGTATACGTTCGGGGTTAAGATTAAATTAAATTTCACTTGAAAACGCGCGAGTGGTAACTTAGTATAGTTAACACAGACGGTTTTCTTTTTATTTCGTTGTATATTAAATTTCAAGAAAACTATTTAGGAGTTGAAATTTTTATAATTAGAATTGTCTAGGTATGTGCGGCTATAAAACCAATGAACTTGTAGAAATCCATTTCTTCTCGCGCGGTGAATAAAATTTGGTTAATTGAATTTTGTAAACTAATTGATCTTAGCGAATGATCCGTCGTAATTTTCATAACGTACAAAAACCAAATTCAAAATCATATATTACTCGAAAGATAGAGTCAAAAAAAAAAAAAAACATCAAATTTTAATCTTGTCGGCCGTTTAAAAGATCATTGGAAAACAACATACACATATTTTCAATGTGCTTTTATCGTTAGAAAGCTATCGAAAAACGCCATTTTTATATTATTATAAATTTAAATTTAAAATTACAGTTTAACTGGTCAACAAAATGTTTATTTTATTTTAATGCTGCTGCTTTCCATAAAAACGCTTTGAAAATCACGCAAGGAATTATTATTATTTAATAACTATTTATTGCACAGCGCTTAATGTACTGTAAATCAAAAATTGAAAATATTAATATGTGAAAATATTTTTATATTTCCAACTGAAAATAGAAATGAACAAATTACTATCAAATATTAGTCAACGTTTGAGGTTCACTTTTAAATTTTAGAGTCCAAAAACAAAAACGTAGGTATTAATATTACCCGCAGTAAGTTATTCCCGTATTAAATTATTGATTGTGACCTTTGAAATCTTCCCAATTCATTTTCTGAATTTTTTATCGCCTACGACATAAAACAACATGCATAGCATATGGTTTAATGGATTTTTTTTCAGTCATTATACATAAACATAATATAATCACCGTAAATCCGTTTCGATAAAAAAAAAACGTCCATGAATATAATTTTCCCGGACTTTTCGACTAAATTACGGCCATCGACGATTGTAAGAGTTTCTCTTTAACAAACAAATCACAGCTCAGCATTCTTCGCTTTCAACAATATACTACAAATAATCATTACAGCGTAAACTTTCCGACGTTATTACCGCGTTTATACGCAGTCGCTAATACGCATTAATAATATACGCAGTAAATATCCGTACACAGCTAATGCGTATTACTGTACAGGTGTTTAAATAGATGTTAAATGTTAGAATCCGAACTCCCCGAAGTAAAAAATGTATAATGCACACATTATATTAAAATTTCGAACGCAATTCCCCTCGAAAATTGCAATCTACTTTTCGTTCGCGTGCATTTCTCAAATCTCAATACCAGACTACCCGAGTCAGTCCGTGATTAATATTGGACTGCAGAAAAATACTGGCACGCTTTAACGAATCGAGTACACTTTCGAAAACGCAGTTGAGCGCGCGAGTTAAAAACCAAAACACGCACAAGTCAGTGGCCGCGGTCAATGGCCACTACCGACTCGGTGTAAACGCGGCATGTAACGCGTTCGGTTTGGGCCGTTCCGATTCGAAAAACCGTATCCCACCACGCGCACTACGATACATTCCAGCCGCAGTGTTACGGTCTAAATTCAAACCGAGCACCCGGTCGTGTGTTGTAAAAATATTTTAATCGATTTCCCAATAATATAATATTGAATTATGTACAGCTGCGAAACCAATCGTTAATAGCCGGCGGGATTAGACGCTAAAACCGCGACGTGACTACTCAAGTTTAAGACTTGAGACCCAAAGTTGTGACTCTCTCTCTCTCTCTCTCTCTCTCTCTCTATCCCGATGTATATTTATAGTACGTTTAACAACCGTAACACCTTATTAGAACCGAACGAAATGAACTTTCGTTGACCAGTGTGAACTCGTTTCGTGGAGAAGCCCGTTAGAACACACACACACACACACACACAAACTATATATATATAATTTGCGAACGTTACCACGCGAACCGGAGGGCTGTTATATTATATTATTATCGATTAGGGGAGAGCACAGCGTAAAAACGCCGTGGAGGCACGCGAATCGCAAAAACGACGGCGGAAGGATGCGATAATATAACGATATAATGTACGTATATACGTACACGCGTTTATACGACTGTAGTAATAATATTACATTGTCGTACACACACCGACACACACCGACACACACTACACACACATAATATACGCGCACACACACACACACACACACACACACACACACACACACAATAACGAAACGAAAAACCAATTGCACGGTGATACACATTTATGTAGATTTTTTTTTTTTTTCTTTTGGTGATTACGAATAGTTTGCGTGTCGGGTAGAGAGGATTATCCGTTCGGATATGATTGGTCCGGAGGCGGCGCGGTACCGGTTTTCGTCGGGAACGCGCGTTTCCCTTTTTCGCCAACACGGGGTGATCCGTTCAATATGCGGGCTACACTATCGACAGCGTTTTCGAAAAAGTATTGACTTTTTTCAAAATGTCTTTTGCGACAATTTAAGCAGCGAACGGTCCCTGCAAAATGTTACTTGGACTTTTTTCTTTTCTTTTTTTCTAGCATCTTTATTTTCGGGGGTGAATCTAATTACTTTTGAATTTCAAACGGCGACCTATATTGAGAATTCCATAAATTGATCGAGTTTAAATAAATTGTTTATTTGCTTTTAAATCGCCACGCAACGGGCCACGCCCCCCCCCCCCAACTACTCTCCGCCCACCAAAAACTGAAATGTAGAATATCTCGTTAAAAATGTCAACGTTAAAATGTATTCGATCTAATACTCCATCTGTTAATGAAATTCTTAATATTGGTTGTCATTTGAAAATCAAAAGTAAATAATCGTTTCACACCCAAAAATTGGTGTGACAGAAAATAATATTAATTAAAATGATACATACTTATCTCTAAAATTTCAAAACAATATTTTTTTTTTAAGTCAGTACATTTCGAGCCACTTAAATGGATCACCCTGTATATAGGTTTTCAATAAAATGTGCCGTTCCCTTTTCCTACACCAATACACTTTTCCACCTATATACCGTGTATAGTAAAATCGAATTAATTTTACATTTAAGAGGACGTTGCAAGTACATTTGTCGTCTCTGTCTTGTAAACGCATGACAGTAAATTCGCATTCGACAGTACCAATTATGTGCTTTTGATTTCATTATTAAAGCGAATTTATCGATCGATCAAATTTAAAAGCAAGAACATGTCTATATTTATACATCGTTTTTTTTTTTTTTTTTAATATTTTACTTGGTAAGTGAGACGAGAATTTATGAAATATCACAATTTATAAAATATATTTACATCCCGCTTAAAAATTAAAATAACGAAAAAACAAACGTATCTATGAACACAGATAATGTACTCATCTTTAAGTATGATTATGGATCAATTCGTCAAATATGTAAATTTCCGCAAATTTTCTATACCGTGCGATTTTAAAACAGAGACCTAAAATGAATGTGTAGCGTCCTTTAAATAAAAAAAAAATATAATTAATCGGTATACAATGTGTAATTTTAAGTTAGAAACACTCTATAACTTCTCATGTAAAACATATTTTGAACTCGGTTCTTTTGGATGCTTAACAACACTTTGTAACATACTTATAAAACAAATTAAACTATTATTATGACATTTAATTTCGTGCGTGCGCGTATCAACTTTTTATTTTTAATAAAAACCCCCTTTACTTTTTTGGATAACTATTTTTACTCTTAAAGTTTTTATTTATTTTAATGGTCGAACAAAAATCATAATTTAAAAATAGTAAAGTTATGGATATTTAAATGTTCTTTGGAAATTGTTGGATAGAAACTAATGGGATAATGAAATGATAACTTAGATCCCCGGTAACTTCTTAATTAGACTAATTTTGTGTGTACTACTTTTTTGTTCATATCTAAAAAAAATTGTTCTATGCACATCCGCCTACTAGTTTTAATGTCTTATGCATTTGAAAGATAAAATAAATACGGCGTGTATTCAACTTACTGACGGGCGAGTTTTAACTGTAACAATTGATAGAGTATTCCTATGTAGGGCAGAAAAATGCTCAAATCATAATAGACAGCAGTTTGAAAAATTTATAAGGTTAAAAAGTGGATTGTATAGTTTTTTTTTTTTAATCGCCTAGGAAGACAAATTATAAAAAGAAAAGAAGTAAATTATAGTACGGGAAGATGATTATTCCTCTCCAAAGTACTAAAAATAGCACTAAAAAATATCATCATATGACGATGGTGTTATAATGAATAATTTAAATCATCATATTGGTCGATAATATAAAAATGTCAAAAAATAATACCAAACATTTAAATATCCATAACTCGTCTACTTTTCAACTTACGAAGTTGGTTTTACCATTAAAATTCATAAGAAATATACGAATAAAAACAATTAAAAAAAGAGCAGTTCCATTTAAAAAAAAAAAAAAAGTTGTTATGCGCATTTGTGAAATTGAATGAGATACAAATAGTTTAATTAGTTTAATAATTGTATAACAAAATTTATTAGGAATCCAAAAAAACAGAAAGCAAATATATTTAATATGAGTAGATTTATTGTGTTTCCAACTAACGATTACACACTGTACACATATTATACAACATAACTAATTTGGAAAACAGCAAGGGTTGGTGATAAAGTATATTGCCGCTGGAAGAGGGAAAAAGTTAACCTCCGGACGACATGTTTGAACGTAAACTGTTCGAATGGTCGGTTGTTAGACATTTTTCGTGTGTACTAATATAAATTCGAATGTTCAAAATAAATTAAAAGAGATTTGAAAAATTATAAAATGATTTTATCGTTTTCATACCAGCGATATGACAAACCATTATAATTCGAAAAATTTTAATTTTCGATTTCCCAAATATAAAATTCTGATTTTTCCTAGCCAACTACTTCTCCGACTTTCATTTAACTCATCTCTTTTAAACATCTTACGTATGTTATGGTATTAATCTAACTAGTCTACCGTCTTACTCGTTTTTTCCTGATATGTACTTGCTACTTATTAATAAAAATAGTCAAATTCTATTTTACAATTAAATTGTTAGGTTTTATTAAAAAAATTTAAAAAATAACTTTTAGATTCTAAATGGAACGAGGAATATCTAGGATTTACAATGATGTTTATTTTTATTTTATTTTTTTCTATGAGAAAGTATACTCCGATTATAAGTATCTTAACTTTTCTGAAAGAAAATGTTCTCTGGGTGGTACTTTAAAGAGGTCATTTTTGTTGAAATGCCCATTAATATTCGAAACAATGAAGAAAACCTGGTTCTTCAGGTTAAAAAAGATTGAAAGGTTAAAAATAAGGTTGTCATTGGCAACCGTTTTTATTAATTTGTTGATATTATTAAGTTTTTTAAACAATCATTGTTCTCATGGAAACGCCCATTGTTAAAAAATGTAGGTAAAAAGCTGATATTATCGATTGAAGTCTGCTCAGAATCATTTTTTCGTTTACAATGGTTTATCGTTGGTTACAGATATACATAAAACAGCATTACATAAAACTTCGGTCTTTAAATTGAAAAGGGACGTATATATTTCGCATATGGATGCAGCCACTGTAATAGGTGAGAGGTTAGGAAGGTAGGATACAGATGGAAGTTAAATGTATATCTGTAAGCGACGGTAAACCATTTCTAACGAAAAAACGATTCTGAGCAGAGTTCAGCTGATAATTTTGCTTTTTCAACGATGCAATGTATAATATATCATATTATGGTAAAATGATTACGACAATGTACGTTACCATGACGAAAATTATTGTTTAAAAAAGATTAAAATAGTAATAAAATATAAATAAAAACGTTTGCAAATGCCGGCCTTATTTTTAATCGTTCAATCTTTTTTAGCATAAAGATCGAGGTTTTCCTCATTATCTCGAATATTAATGAGAATTTCAAAAAATTACCTCTTCAAAGTACCGACCAGAAAACATTTCCTTTCAGAAAAAGTGCTATACTTGGTAATCGGAGTATGCTTTCTAGAAGAAAATGTGTTCACATAAAAAAAAAAAAATAAAAATAAGGAAATAAACATCATTTTAAAACCGATACATTCATCGTTCAACTCAGAATCTAAAATAAGGTTGTCGTTAGCAACCGTTTTTATTTATTTTTCGTCATCATTCAATTTTGATTATTTTATTCTTTTTTAAACGATCACTATTGTCATGAAAACACACATTGTTGTAATCATTTTACTCTAATACGACATATACCATACATTGTATTATTGACAAAGCAACATTATCAACTGAACTCTGCTCAGAATTGTTTTTTCGTTAGCAGTGGTTAATCGTTGCTTAAATATGTACATTATATTCCCATCTGCATACTACCTTCCCAACTTCCTACCTACAACAGTGTCTGCACCCATGTGCGAAATTTGTCCGAAAATTTTCATTTTATTATTTTGAATTTAGGGATACTAAGAACCCCCGTATGTGCGCCAATGTCCACCACCCAGGCCATCTCTAGTCCTAACATCGTTAGTTTCTCTCACCTGTGGTTCCCATCGTGCAATGCGATACCTACCGTCCCCGCGCACATCTAAAATGAGACGATCCACCTAAGCCTTGTTTAGGACTGTTCAGGACTCCTCTTACGGTTTGACAAAATTATACACCGGAATGTCGAACTGACGCGACCCCATTTGTCACCTTTTACGAGTATATTGATCTACTCGCGTAGAGAATCTGGTTGAAATTATGTAAAAAAAAAAAAAATAAAAAGATAATGTGTACACAAACATATTGTAGATGTCTTTAGATTTCGAACTTTACAACGTAGGCACATAAAACATTTCTTACAATAAACGGCCATTCGAACAGTTTTTACGCCCGAACGTAATATTGTGTTGACTTTGGACCAAGTCGTACTCGAACAAATAACCCTGACCCGTGTGTGTGTGAGTATTTACGCGTGCGTGTATGCGTATCCGCGCTAGTCTTCGCAATCGGAATTTGACCGGAGCCGAAAACGGCTGTTTGTGACCACAGGTGATAGCCGTAATATCGATACTGTTCATCATAATGTCGACGGTAGCGCTGACGCTCAACACGATACCGTCACTACAAGTGAAAGACGAACTGACGAATACTTTTCAAGACCGGCCGATTTTCGCCTTGGTGGAATTGGTGTGCATCACGTGGTTCACCCTCGAGTACCTACTCCGGTTCAGCGCGTCGCCCAACAAATGGAAGTTCTTCAAAGGTGGCCTGAACGTGATCGACCTGCTGGCCATACTGCCGTACTACGTATCCCTGATACTGGTGGCCGAGACGGACAAAACGGACACGCATCAGTTCGACGACGTCCGCCGGGTGATACAGATATTCCGGATCATGCGAATTCTGCGAATACTCAAGCTGGCCCGCCATTCCACCGGGCTGCAGAGCCTCGGGTTCACGTTGCGCAACTCGTACAAGGAACTTGGACTGCTCATGTTGTTCCTGGCCATGGGCGTATTGATATTCTCCAGCCTGGCGTATTTCGCCGAGAAAGACGAGAAAGACACCAAGTTCGTGTCGATACCGGAAACGTTCTGGTGGGCTGGCATTACGATGACCACGGTAGGGTACGGCGACATTTACCCGACCACGGTTCTGGGCAAAGTGATCGGAGGCGTCTGTTGTATCTGTGGCGTGTTGGTTATTGCGCTGCCCATTCCCATTATCGTCAACAATTTTGCCGAGTTCTATAAAAACCAGATGCGGCGGGAGAAGGCGCTGAAGCGCCGCGAAGCACTGGAGCGCGCCAAACGCGAAGGAAGCATCGTGTCCTTTCACCACGTCAACCTCCGGGACGCTTTCGCCAAGAGCATGGACCTAATCGACGTGATCGTCGACACTGGTAAGTCGTCCACTGGGACGCCGCACCGTTCCTCCATTTCAGTAGACGCCACCGGCTCTTCCTCTTTCCTATCCCAAAACCCATCTACTGCTTATCGTCCTCCGATCACCGTCCGCGCAATCGAATTGCTTTATACTGTACTTGCGCGACGTCACATCCTTCATTCTACTCTTATCAAGATAAATTCAAGTCGATGCGTTTGTGTAGTAGAATATTATTCTACATAGCGCCATTTGATGATAATGACATCAAAATTTTATTTTATACAATAATTGATAAAGAACTTTTAAAAAAAAAAAAACCATTATGAAACATGTGTAAAACTGTAGTCGATTTTCAGAAAGCGATATACCGAAGCTGTCCAAGCAGAATTCGATCCGATCACAGGGTAAGTCATCGTTGTTTTGTACAATTATAACGAGAAATCTCGGCAAAATTTCAAATCGCATTATTTTTTTTTTTATTTTTTTTTTATTAATTGATCTGGAAATTTTTTTTGTTTTTATAATTCTCCTGAACCGAAATTCTGAAATTACCTTATACCGTACTTATCAAATTCTGTAGCGTGAATAGATTTTATTTTTAGAGTTATTTTCAAAATATTTCGCTATTTTCGATTTCAAAATCTGTTCATACGTTTCGCACGACAACCGTTTTTCGATTGCTTTTTCGAAACTCCACGAGCGCGGTGTACTGCTTTACGAATTAAACGTCGAAGCACTTAAAACATTTTGAGGAAAGGAAACAGTACGGATCTAAGCACTCGGAACTTTCCTTTGAACTCAAATTAAAAACAGAACTCGTGAATGATGCATACGCGCGGTAAAATGTCCATTAAAAGTTTTAAAGTTTGGTTTATTTTTTTTTTTTGCTTAGATCTTACACCCCCTACCGATCACATTATTGTCATTACCGAGTCCCGGCGTTTTCCTCCGCTCATGGTCCTCTAATAAATTAAATGAGTTTAAAGCGATTTATACTATAAATACTACGCTATAATATATTACATAATGTGCAAATTTTATCGTTTTATCAACGGTTAAATACGTATATACAGGGTATGATGGCGACTCGATGTATTTCGGTTGTGAACTACGCGTTTGTTATATACGCCGATTTAAATATTTTGTTGACAGAAAACTCAGCTGGCAGTGATTTTTATCACCAAATCGCATAATATAAACATTCCGCATACGAACCCTTTCTAAACCTATGCTGGTTACTTTTACCCGGTAATCAAGTGTGTTGGCTCGGGAACATGTTACGTTTATGGGTGCACAATAAATCAAAGTTGATATTAAATATAGTATAATTAAAAAATCGATTCGTTATAATATGACGTGCATTGTATTAATGACGAAAGGAAATTTATATTTTATTTGTTACCTTATAAGCACACAAAAATAAATCAAGAAGCTGCAGTAACGTCGGATCCTTCAACCTAAAATATATAACCGTTTGAGCAGCATAAATATAATTTCTTTTTTTTTTAAACTGAATTTTGAACCTACACATTATCATTGTCTACGGTTTTTAATAAACTAAACCATTTGCAATTCATAATTCGCGTATACTGGTTATACACCGGTGCGGTGTATGGAACAGACGAGCAGACGAGTCCATCGGGAAAACTCCCGCATTCCCAGCTCGCAAATTCGCCCTGTTATTTGATCAATGAATACGGGTTCAATTCCGTCGATCGCAACCAAATTGTGTTTCGCATTTTTTTTTTCTGTTAATTAGTTTCGACGATACAACAACGTAATTTTCCAATTTCCCCCTCTAATTTTACCAGTGACTCAACTACGGAGGTGCTAAGGGGTACTGAGACACCCCCAACTTAACTTTAAGCACCCCCAGATCCCATGCCGTTGTAATTTAAAATACCTATAATAATTTTAACAATATAATTTTATCTTAAGAATTTATGATCAGTTAGTAAGACAAAAAATATTTTTCAAATCTCTATAAACTAATGCAGTTTGCATTAACCATCCCAGGCAGTTCAGCAACATGCAAAAATTAAACCGATTTGCTGAGAAATAGCATGAGACAGTGATAATTCCTCAACTTACGTATCATTATCATTGAGAGAGACTTAATGAATGAAATTGAACCTAAAGGAATATTGAATAAATTTGCTTCCACCGATTAAAAATTATTTTTAAAAATTTAATATTACACAATAAAACAATTAAAAATAAATGTGTTAAAATTGTCAATGTAATATTTCGGAGAGTGTGTATGGGTCGCGCCTTTCACGGCTATGTGAGTTTCATAATTTTACCACCCCCAAGATTTGGACTTTAATTGCGCCGCTGGCAACTACACATTTCATTTACAATTTTGTGTGTACAAATACTCGTATTTATCATAAATATTTTAACATAATTTCGTTTACGTACACATCATTGTCTGTAGGAAATCTGTGTTTCGTCCTGCTCATTAATAACCTATGAATTATACACGGATAAAATATTTAATCATTACTATGAAAAAAGCTGATCAGGTTTTCTTTTGGGGGGGCTGCTAATTTTAAACTAAGGGTTGCTAAAAAACTCCTTGTACCACCCTAGTTGCTCCTGTAAAACTTTATCTGAACCCATCGTGGATTTTCATTGACTGTGGTTATATTGGGTTTATGTTGACGCTCGAGACACCAACTTCCTCTGGACAATATGGGAGTCGGAGATAACGCGCTCATTTGTCGATACGCGCACGTCGGATGTACCGTGTAACGAGCGACGGGTTTTATTTCGCCGTGCGGAACGGTTACGTTATTCCACCGGATCTCTGCGCTAGTTGTATACGATAATAATAGGTGTGTTTTAGCAATCAACCTGATTCGACCTGATCCATTGTCAGTTATAGTTAAACGATTTTTTGGTGAATGGTTAACTAGATTCGCGAAAACGACATGTTTATGGTTATTTACAAATAATATTAATTGATAATAATAAAAAAAAAAAAAGTATCGACTATAGACATCTAATCGTTAATTTATCAATAATCAAACATCAAAACCGTTAATTTCGTTAGGTTATGATATTTCAGTAACCTACAATCGAAAGTTATAACCAAAGTAATAACCAAAATCGCCAAAAACGACTTGTTTATAAAATACAATAACTGGGTGATTATTAGCCAAAATACGTCTAATAACATGTGATTGCGATAAAAACACCGTCCGCCAACGACGGCCATGACACTTGCGTATCACAAAGTCGCCATCGTACCTACCGATATATTTAGCCACGGTTTTACCTGACCGTATGTGTGTTTGTGTGCGTGTGCGTGTACGTGCGGATGTGTATGTATGTGTGTGTGTGTGTGTGTGTGTGTGTGTGTCCGTACAGTGGGCAGCAATTATTCGCAGTACGACGGGACGAGTAGCGGCAGCGAGACGGCCCCGCTGAACCCAACGCCTGCTCGAGGAGCCGCCACATCTAAATTGGAACACCAGACGCTGTTGGACATTGACAATCCGGAACAAAACGCCAATTCGTTCGGCAGACCGTTCGAGAGTTCAGTAAGTATACGTAAACGAATACACACGGTACACTATAATATTATACATATGTATATTGTAATCATATCCGTCATAACATGACGGCCCTGATTTAAAAACGAAACAAAGTTCTTGCGCGCTACTTACTTTGAGGTCATTTTCGAATAAAAAAAAAAAAGAGACTGGCAACAGTCAAAAACGAGCAAAATATAAAAAAAAAATTTTTTAAAAACCAACAACAATACATTGATTAAGAGGTAGACTATGAGTATACCGAACACGAGTTTAATCACAACAACAATTTGTTTAATGTTAATTACTATAAGCGTTTTACTTGTTTTTTTTGTTTTTTTTTTTTGAAATTCGGCAATAATATCTTCAAACGTTTCAAACTTATTTTTGGAATCATCACGGTGGACTGCCAGTAACTCAGAATTCAGCGTCTCTGGTGTTAAAAAATAACGCATTCGAAAATTATAGATACCTGTACAATGTATAGTATACATAATATAATTAACTAAAATGGTTGTTTACATTCTTTTTCATAATAATCGTTTGATAACAACTCAATCGCATGTCTACCAAAAACATCTTTATTGTATTATTTTTTTTTTTTTTTTTTCGGAGGGAACGAGGGTTGTGATTGTGCACCGCACGCACGTGCGTAAATCAGGACTTGAATATGGACAGTTGAACTATATGTACTGTGTTGTACAGGTGGGGATAGAGATTTTTAATTTGAAGGGGGAGGGAGTTGATTTTTTGCGAACACAGTATGTGCATGAGCAAAACAGTCGTAAGGTAATCTCTAGTCGTAATTTTAAGTTTAACAAAAAATCGATTGAAAGAAATGATTCCAATAATCAACCCGCCTACCTACTTACCGACATCAAATTTTTGAGGGCTACGATTTTCCTCTACTCTTTATTCACCTTTTAGGTTTACGCACATACCAATATAGTATACGCAATCTGTGTCCTGGAATCGGAATGTCACTATTTTAATTACGGGACTAATTCCGGTTTTCTGGAATATCGTACGTGACTGAAATTTACAAACGGTCAAAGGTATTTTCACGTCATTTTCGAAAGTATAATAAAAATAATGAAAAATCTACGCCCCTTAATTTTTTGTATTAGATTCCGAGCGTAGCGAACTATTGATTTTACAATGTTGTTTATTTTTTCTTCTTTTTCTTTGTTCTAGTCTGTGGACACGTATATTCCTAGTAAACTTGCTCCGATATTTACGTGTAACAACTTTTCTAAAAGCTCAAGTTATCTAGATGGTATTTTAAAGAAGTAAATTTTTGATTTTCGACGCCATTTTTTAATTAAAAAGCACTTAAAAGGGAACTTAAGTTCACGATTTGTTTTATGAAACGGACGAAATTTTCTCCCAGAAAAATTGATTTAATCCAAAAATCACAAAATATGTTTTTTGTTGCCTTTTTGATTTACTTTCTTACGGTATCATTGCCAAAACTTTTGAGTCATTTTTGAACTTTTAAGGAATTTTAATTTTTGGAAGTTTTTTTTGCTGTAATTCGGTTATAAATAAACATAGGGGCTTTAACCTGGGTAATAATACTCATATTGGACTTACCTAGACGTGGTAAATTTTCCAAAATCATCGGACGACTTTTTATTTATAATAAGCGTTTTGAAATCAAATTTAAACGAAAATCACAAATAAAAAACTACGGCAATTCAAATTATGTATTACCAAACTGCGCTCGGAATCGTCTTTCGACAGCAATGGTTTATCTTTGCTTGCAGATATAAATGAAATAACGTTATGTATCCTACCTTCCCAACTTGGCCGCTCCAATTCCCAGTATCAGCTCTTTTTTTCCTTTTTTTTATTTATTGAAACCACCCAAGCGTTTTATTTACTTTTCATTTCAAAATAACCGTGTTTTATTTTTTTATATGTTTTGTATACATGTATAAAATCCACATAAAAACGAATTACATTATTTTTCCAAACTCGAGATTAATGGAAATATGAGCAAAACGTTTTCCCGTTTTCTCCTCTAGCACGATAAACTTTGATGTAAAAAAACGGAACAGTTTATTTAATACAATATACGTCATTATTTTTTTTAAAATATATTTTTATAACCGCGACGAGACACAAACTCGCCCGTTCCACCGACCATCCGATCAGAAATGCTACGCTTTTTATTTTTCGAATTTAAACCGTATTATTTGTCACGACCGCCAACTTTTAATCGAAGTATAGTTTTGAAATCAATGAAAGTATTTCTTTTTACAGTGGTGCGCAATTTACGGTCGAGAGTTATCCATTAAATGACGAGTATTCACTTGTATATTCCTGCGTCGGAAGTTGATCGAGGAGCAACGGGCGATCACCCCTACAGCCCTCCGGTAGCTCCAAAATATACTCTTAGTCCCGATTTTCTCTGAACTTTATTTGCATCGTAAATGTATGCCATATGTGAATTTCCAAAATTACCCCCACCCTCCAGTTTTCTCGTCTCACATCAGACTTTTTACTGCACTATTTCAAAGTCTTTGTTCGTAAATTTATTTGTTAGATACCTAGTGATTTCGCCATTTACATTGGCGATTATTTTTATAGTTATGTGTAATTTTTCGTTTCGTATATTACGGGCAACAGTATGTTAAAAAATATCAGTTTTGGAAAATTGCTGGAAGATTTTTATTTTTTTAAAACTCAGCTAAAACATAAATATGGAATGGAGTTTGTTTATGTTTTGGAAAACCGTGCATAAGAAATATTCGATTTGAGCCCTGCACAGTGCACAATGTCAAAGACGTTCCCGTCTTCACAGAATATAGTATATGCAATGCGCACACAGAATGGGTATTTAAATCCCACCCTGAAATATTTAGGTACGTTTTGGAGCTTTTATTGTGATGATCCGAAAGGTCGCGTTCTTACAATGGGAGCAATTTACTTCGTTACTCGTGTTATGATAATACATTATAGGCTTACACTGTATTTCGCGAACAAAACTCTTTTGTAGATTAACGGTACACAATAACGCTAGTTAAGTATACATTCAGTGGAAAACCTCTTGAAATGCCCTTTAAAAAATATATATATAAATATTTACAGGGTGATAAATAGGACAGAGGACATGTAGTTCTAAAAAAAAAACCACTAAATATACAACTTAAAATATGACGGTAAAGCGTAAGCCCTGAGCCTCGCGATTTTTACTTAGATTTTAGTCCCCTAATATATTAAAGTACATAAATATTTAAAATTTCGGCCTAGACCTTACAAATCCTAAGGACGGGCCAGTTTACGACTTCATCAATAGCCTTATAGAATTAATTTCGAACGCAATTAAAATAGCTCTTTGTACGCTTTATTAATGTCAACGTGTTATAATACTGAAAGCTTATTTTTTTTAATTATTAAATTTCAAAATGTGTGTTAGGAGGTGGGTATAGGTATCATAGCTACTTAATAAAATGCTTATAATTAAACATTATAAATACACGACGATAAAATAATAATTAATGAGTCAGAACATGTTTTCAACTCCCTCGTATCTAATATCAACAAGCTGTAAACTAAAATATTATTTATTACTCATTCAAAACTGAACCGTTTGTCGAGATTTACATAAAAGAAAATAATTAATTATATGCGAAATTAAAAAAAAAAAAATATGCCAGTTTGACAATGACATTGAAATTGCTTAAATTATAAAATCATAGAATCTACGACTTTTTTTGTATGTATTTGTTTTACAATAATGTTTATTTTTTTTTTTTTAATGTGAACATTTTTTCTACCAGAAAGCTTACTCTGATTATCAAGTATAGCACCTTATCTGAAAGGCAATTTAGTACTTTAGAGAGATCATTTTTTTAAATTCTCATTGATATTCGAGATAATGAGAAAAACCTGGTTTTTTAGGTTAAAATAGATTGAAAGATTAAAAAACGGATCCACCTCTAAAAATAGCTGATAGTGTTTCAGGTTCCCTTCAAACAAAAATTGAATTTTATTTATTGATTTCTATAGGTTACCTTGGTTAAGGTGCTATGATAATTTAGTTTTCACAGACAAGAAAACACTCAATAATAAACACTATTATTATTACCTTATACTATTATTAACATTATTACATTTTTATATATCGGGCCAAATTTGTAGTTTATGTCTAATATTTTGATAGACTTCATTTTATTAAAATATATCGCAAGTAGTATTATATTCCATTAGTATTACTTACAATATAAGTTTTCTTTTTTTTTTCCAATTACTCGTAACATTTTAATAATAACAAACATACTCAGAAAGTTTCGCGTACCAACTGTATAGATAAATAATTTAACTCGAGCGATTCTTCAGAGAGATTGTTTTCATGATTTCTTGGCCGGATATAAACGAAAAATTGATAAAAATAATATAATCAAATATCAGCGAAACGTTTTAGTATACGAATTAAATTTTCGCGTGCAATAATTGCCGTCGTGTTTGTAATATGTTTATGATAATCAATAACAATGCCTACGCGCCAATATTATTTATTGACGAAGTAATCTAAATGGTGACGCGCAATACACAAAACTGTGATAATCAGGAAAATAAAAATCAGGAACACATTTCTGCTAGGAATATTATGCCCGTGAAAGTTAGTTAGGTATGTCAATGAGTAATCAGAAAAAATCAGAAAAGTTATTGTCACGAAAAAAAAAATTCAAAGGACCGTAAGATTCGGCAAATAAAAATAGGAAAATTATTGCCCCGTTATCGTTACAATTATCATTGCAATAAGATAGCTTTTCTGTACTAATCATTCCTTCACATACTGTGAATTATCGTCCTGCGTTTTATTTTCCCGGCTTTGACGCAAACGATCTCCGTGCCCGTCTCGATTTTTTTTCATAATCACCGATTCGGAATTAGAAAACTCCGATTTTGTCCGCGGTAAGTATTAATACCTTATACGAGATGCAGAATTTCCGCCCAGCGGCACTTTGTACACGCGGAACAAACTTTATTTGGGAAAAATATGGAAAAAAATCTACAGACGGTCTATCCGAACGATACGCTTGTTATATTTTTTAAAGAATATTTTCATGTTAACATAATACGAGTAATTGTTCGTATTCTATAATAATATGTATAAATTGTGTGTAATAGTAGTAATATGTTAAAACGTTATTTTTATAAGTAATTTTTTTTTTTTTTAATTACAAAGTTTGTGCACACGTTGACGGATATCATTACTCGCCATAAAATAGTGTTCATATATTATCCGAATTAAACACCCGTCGTGAAATGTACGCGTATAGCGGGCGTAATACAACAATATTTCCGTCCGAAAGAAATCAATTACCGAAATAACCGCACGGTACAAAGAAATGCAATAGTAAAATAGCAAAAACGAAATGCGTTAATAAATTATAATTTAAGCAATACACTCGGGAGAAGAGGGAGGGGGTACGGTAGAGGGATCGGACGATCGTTTATTATTGTTATAAAAACCGAGCGAACCGCCGAGTTTCATTGATGAATCATCCGAAACGAGAGGTCAACGGGTCGGACAAAATGTATCCATTTGAACGCGTGGTGTTCGATTGGTTCGGGCGCAGTTTAATTTTTACCCTATTGACGACGTAGGTATTCGCATGCGGGTGACCCACGGCCTGGATTCTATCGTTAAATTAAAAACCGTATTACTCTGTACCGTTATTATTATTATTATTGTTTTTAACGCAATGTAAATGTGTCCGAAAAGTGATGCCAATATCGTCGTATTGGTACCTATTCGAATCAAGCTTACTGATTTTTATGTTCATGCAGTTTTTGTTTGGTTTTTGCGTGACATTTTTTTTTTTTTTTTTTTTTTTTTTTTTTTATGAACTTTTGTTTTGTTTTTCTTTCTAGGAGAAAATGACCGTGAGTTGTTTTAACGAAAAATTAGACGAAAATTTCAATGAGTTCGAATGTTGCTCTTGTAGACAAAAGGTATATACAGGAACTTGATTTTATAACGACGCAATTTATTTCTAAGATTTAAAGTCTTACTAAAAGTAGACGTTATATACGTAATACATACCTACTATTATATTATAATATATTATTTCTTTTAGTTGCAAGTAGAGTTAAAAAAAAAAAAACCTAACATTAGTTTTGATTACATAATTAGATTGACTATTCACTAGATAGGTACACTGTTATTTATTTTGACTAAATTATACATGTCGGTTTGACATTTTTTTTTTTAGTTACCGCGGGGCTTATATTTTAAATAGGCGTATAGAAATTGAATAAACACGTAATTACACATTTATAACTTTTTTGGATATTTCAATTTTAAAATTATTAATTACTGTATCGATATATTATAGTACTATGTATTTTTCTATACCGATTTGATAGCTATTATTTTAGTTTTCGTGTTTAGATAAATTCCAATTTAGACTGAACCACTTATACAACCATGTGTATAATCTTATATTATAGATGTAGTACCGTCATTCTCATTGTATATTCACTTTTTTTTCTTTTTTTCTTTTTTTTTTATACAAACATGATAAGTATTATTATTTAACACGCAACATTTGTTGTTTCGTTAAATTGTCAACGATTCCGTTTGATTTCGAAATAGTGAAACCCGATTGTAAATTCAAAATTCGAAAAAAATACATTTTACTCGAAATCGAGTAATGTGTGCGTACCCTAACCCTAACCTGACCTGACCTATAGGATAGAATACATTTTGAAAGGGCATTGTAGTAAAACGTTCACCGAAGTGAAATATTTCCCACCAGCACAATGTCTCGCTCTTTTAATTTAAATATTTTGAAATAATTTTAAACGCAATGTTATTATCTAACACACTTTTATAGATGCCTTATAATCTCGAATCATGACTATCAATCTGTTTACAAAATTTTATTTGTATCGTCATCACGCAATAGCAGTCTTCGTCGTTAACCTAACCTAACCTAAAATAAAAGCGATCTAAAAAAAAAAAAAGGTCTATTCAATTTATTCGGCCGATTCCGCGTGTAATGTGTATGTACATCGTCCCGATTGCAGAGACGCACTATAACGTCCAAAAAGATTTATTCGGTTCTTATATTGCATGATTGTAAATTTCTGTAATACTTTTCGCGAACTCTTTTGCCTGTTGACCTAGATTTAATGCAAAACAAATTTACAATAGCAATAGCGTTTTAAGCAAAATATCCATGGACTGTATAGCGTAATAATTTTCGAATACTACAGCTGCAGTTTGTTATTACGAAATTACGCTTTGCACGAGATTTTCCCGTTTTCCTTGTTATAATTCGTTTATGTATTCGACGGTAAAAATGATACATTTAATAAAACACGAACGTAGATAATAATAATGGATAGTATAATATGCGACAGTTGATGGAGAATGTTTTATCGATGGCGAATGGCAATAGTGTTCAACGGTAACATTTTCCAATAATTGTCTGCAATCGTTTTAAAAATGTTAAAATTTATTGAAAACGAAAGACCGTTAGTGCCATTTTGTTTGATGGCGGATATAATATTATTATGCAGAGGTATACAGAGGGTCCCACCAATTTTTTATTATTATTAATAATTACTGACCGATTTAGAACCCATTAATGTTATCGTATGCGTACACAAGGCCGTCGTGCTATCAATATCGACCGCTATCTATTGATCCGAAATAATATTCGTGACAATGTGAAACTTTCGGAGCGATGGTATGGAACAATCGTCCGGCATGCGGGAGACTCGGGTTCAGTTCCGTGTCTGACGGCGACGGTAAACTTTTCACAAGTTTCCGAGCCGTTGACACTATATTTTATTAAGAAAAAAATAAATCAAAAACAAATATAGTTGAATTTTAAAAAAAAAATCGTATCGAAAGCAGTGGTTTATTTAGAAGGGACATTAGGGAGATATATTTCTCTTGGCATTTTAGATTCTGAGCGGAACGAGAAATGTATTGGTTTTACAATGATATTTATTATTTTATTTTTTAACTGTGAACAACTTTTCTACCAGAAATTTTGCTCAGATTTTCAAGTGTGGCACTTTTTCTAAAAAGTAATCCGACTGGGGTGGTACTTTAAAGAGATTATTTCTTGATTATTTTCAAGGAGTCTTCGTAATAAATGGGAAAGCCTGAGAAAAACGTAGGAAAAACAGGCAAATTACGAAAAACGAAATTAATATTTTCAAACATGTATAACCGAACTCCGCTCAGAATCGAAAGCAATGGTTAATCATTGCGTACAGATATAAATTAAATTTCCCCTCTACATTCTCAACTTCTCATTTATAAAATTGGTCCTAAAAGTTTAATTAAAATGCAAATATTTATATAATCCTTATCCCTGCTGTTCACTAACAGAATTTGATTATCTTTATTATCTCAGAAGATGTTGTAATGGGGATAATTTCGTGGGCTCCTTGTTCATAAATTGAAAATTGATCATTTTTTTTTAAGTAAAGGCGTGACAATATAATGTGACGCGGTTTTCAAGTTCACTATCGCCGACAAAACCACCCTATACTGAGGACGAGACAATGCGCGTTAAGATAGGGGCGGATCCAGGACAAAATAACGGAAGGGGGGGGGTTATTTTGAAAATGCATATGTGATACGCATTAATGACGAGCTCAATGATCAATCAACCTAAAGCCTTGATTACATGCGACGAGTTCTCGGCCGAGATAGTCGCTCGGCCCGGTGAATAGAAACGATTTCTATTCACTCGTTCCAATGGTTCCGATTATTACCGGGCCAAGTACTAGTTCCTTGAGTTCACACGGGACAGTGCTCGGCCGAGTTCACTCTCTCGGCCGAATGCTCGTCACGTGTAAATGAACCTTAAGAATATAATACAACTAAGTACATCGGAGAGCAAACGGGGAGGGAGCGTATCGCCTACCTGGATCCGCCACCGCGTTAAGCTTGTATTTTAACCGTGGTATACCATGTAATATTTACGGTATACCCGTGTAACTTTATCGTGTCCGTGTTAATGCGAAATAATTCTAATCGCAAAATCGCTTTCTACGTACAACAAAATATAGGACATTTCCGACGTAAATACACGCTGTTGTTTTAATTTATCATTATAAATACTACAGTAATTCAGGGGTAGTGTTATTGTTATTATTTTTTTATTATCATCATTGTTACTATCGAGACGTATGAAATTGATCACGATTAGCGAACCGCAAACCACAATAATAATTACACAATTTTATCGTCTGTATACAATACATACATACATACATACATACATACATACATATAACTAAGTACATAATAATCGCAAATAGCGGTCTCGTGTAACCAAGAAGAAAAAAAAACAAATCGATATAAAACCACGATGGTTAAAAAAAAAAACATATTCGGGAAAATATTAATCTGTTCGAGTGCGCGTACTACGTGTAACAAAATATCAGTGTATGCGTGTGTGTGTGTGTGTGTGTGTGTGTGTGTGTCAGTGTGTGTATACACATTTGGTCTGAAATTTCGTTGTTTATGGGTAAACGTTTACTTCGAGTTTTCGGGTTTTAAGTTTTCAGGGCACCAGCCGCTGAGGCGCCGAGACATTTACTTTTTGTTTATTAAATTATAATATTATAAACGCGAACGCGAACGCGACCGTACGATATATCGCTGTTTGTAAATTCTCGTTTTTTAATTAAATTATTAAACAGTTCTGATAAATTTTTCAATCTTTTAACGAACGAGTCATATTCGTATCGTCAATATAGCGTGTGTATAATATTTTAATAAGTTTAATTCAAGCCATAAATTTCCGGAAGGGAAAATACACACAAATGTTTATGGTACGGCATCTGTACCAAAATATAGGTATCTACGATATTCGTTTAGTCAACAAAATACGGAAAATCGATCGAATAATCTCGGATTTTGAACTTAAAACGAAAATCTATCCATGTCTTTTTATTTAACAGTAGGGAGACCTTTTTTTCAAACAGTATTCCCGATTCCACCTCTTCCCTCAAGAGTTCTTTTTCTCAATAATTCATTTTTACAATGCAATAATTCCCAATAGGTTAGTTATTCAAAATATTAATAGGTTGGTAGGTCAAATAAAAAATGGCAGACGAACAGCCCAATGCAGTACGCTGGCTAAAATAGGCGAATGGGTTGACTATTCAGAACCTACCCTAGTGACAAAGTGGAGGTTTTCCAGGTAGGACTTGAAAAATAAAAAAGCTGTCCTAGGATAATGGGAATGGATGCCACCACTGTTGTTGGTGAGAATTTGGAAAATTAGAGTACAAAGGGGAAATTAATTTGTATCTGTAAGCAACGATAAACCATTGCTTACTAAAAACGATTCTGAACAGAATTTAGTTTAATATAATATTTTACTAATATATTTCGTACATTTTTCTTCAGTCATCCTTCGCTCCAATCAAAATCTAAAATACATGAAAATTTTTAGTTATAATCAATGATCGTGAGGTATGCAATTAGATCATTAGTATCAACTAATTCGTTATTTAAAGAGAGGGGGGAGGAATGGGAACTCGTTTGGAAAAATTAGTTTCGGAGATCTTTTTTTTTTTATAAACATCATTATTGATAAACCTATAGGCTAGGAATATTAGATTTAGAAAAAGTAAAACAGTGAAAAAAGAATTGTGAAATGTGTACTACAACAGCCGTATACAATAATTAAAGAATACGCCACATTCCCCCATACCTGTATCTCAACAAAATTGCATTGTACATTAGTTATTCTACTATGAATTCAAATGTTTTTGAGTTAATAAATATCCCTTTTTTAAGAAACATGTCACGCACCTAGAAATCATGTACATTTATATATTTGTATATTTTAGCTGTTGGCTTCTAACAACAACTGATGATTTTTCATCTAGATATTTTTTCCCTTCGAACATCTAAAATTCTGATCGGAGGGAGAAATGATTTGGTAAAAGTATGATATCTGTAAACAATCTTTCTACCAGACATCTTGCACCAATCAAACAATTTTTGTTTATTTTTAGATCTATTTGTTTGCATTAGAGAGGTTTTTTTTTATTTTCCAAGCAGGTTTTATTATGATAGGGAAAACCCGGAAAAGCGTAAAATTAAACGGACAAATTTGTGTTTTTACGATTTTGTCATATCAAATTTTTACTATTTATAATTTCTACCAGGAATCTGGCTCCAATCAAAAAACGACCAGATACTGTTTAAGTTTAATTTTGGATCAATCGATGAGTAATAAAGTCGGTTTTTGATTTTCCGTGTAATTTTCTTAACTATTAGGCAAAACCCGAGGAAAAACGTAATTTTTAATTTTTATTTGGTAAATACTTATGCGGATAAAATTATTTAACTTAACTGAAATGCTTTAAAATTTAATAATAGATTCATTATAAATTGTACTCGGTGCGAAAAAAAGTTGGGCATAATAAAGCAATCTATTTTTTTTAAAGGCACTTTAATATAAAATTTAAGTATTAAGTAAATATTATGGCATTTCAAGACATGTATAACCGAACTTCGTTTAGAATAGTATTTCGTTAACAATAGTTGCCTACATATAATATAATTTAAAGAACTTTATATATCCTGCCTTCCCAACTTTCCACCTACAATAGTGACGCACCTTCAATAGTATCAGTTCTTTTTCTTTTCTTTTTTTTTTTGGACATTTTGGCCTCAGACATTAATCATTTCCTAGATCCCCTATACAATACATTATTTCACAGCAGACAGTTAAATTTACGTGGCAATTAAATTATAAGGCATTTAAAAGTAAAGTAGTTATAGGTATTTTAATTAATAAGTAAATAGTATGGAAATTATTACATTTATCAACATAATATATTACCAGCATAAATATATATATAACCTTGTCTAAGGTTTATTTCAATAAAAATATCAGTTTTTCTTGTCTATACTATATTCGGTTTGATATTAAATAGCATAACAAATTATATAACAATTTGAATTATAATTTGTCATGGTAAATTCTGCATTATATGAGTAGGTAATATAAAAAAAAAAAAATATTTGCTGCGTTTCCTTTTTTTAAGTCGTTACAATGGGGTTTTTGGAGTTTTAGCTAACTACTAACCATGTTTGTATTATTTTATGCAATATCGATAATGATAAAATTAATAATAACATTATATAATTCTAATAACACGATAACCCACGACTAGGATTTTGACCAATCGGAAACGATCAGTTGTGAAAAAATGTACGGTATAGTAAAATGACCTCTGCCCGTGTCTTTATTTTAAATTATGGAATCATAGTCAATTCTGATTTCCGCGGTCTGAATATTATGTGCATTATATTCAAGGTGGTTTTTAATCTACACCATAGTTACCGAACCATTTATTTAATATTATCAATACAAACGAACATTAATTTTAGAACATCACTCATCGTGTAAAACTGTTGAGTACAGTGCAATAAATTTCCTCTTTTTAAAGGCCCCTTTAATTTATACCGAATTCTGTGCCAAATGTCTGCGTAAACTTATATGCTTCCAATGAAAACCATATTGAAAAATGAACATAATAATTGTATGCGAATTATAATGTCATTTTTTCTAACACTGCCAAGTGTCTATATCTAATAATGCATACGTTATACTATATACTTGTTCAGTAACAATATAATAGTTAGCTGATGTTCGATACGAAAAATTATACATTAGTGCCACACTAAAGCATATTATTTAATGTAATTACCAATTTTGATTGATAAAGCGATCGTAGAATTAAGTGAACTGTAACGAATTGTGACGTTAATCGTATAGAACGACTTAATCGAAAAAAGTCCATGGATAATAAATTATATTTTCATAGCATGGATCATTTATTATATTATAGTTAATAGACTAGCATGATTTTTTTTTTCATGTAAGTATATAACATATAAATACACGTATACATTGTACTTACTATATTTACTATTGTTAATTTTGTTTATACGCTATACATATAATTTATATATGGATTTAAAAGATCTAAAAAAGATTTCACGAATTTGGAAATTTTAATATACACCATACAGTAAATTAATAAAATATGGTATTTATGAGAATGGAATGAGAAATTTTTGGAAAGAATTACACAAAAATCTTCAAGGAAAATGTGGGAAAATAGTTGAAAGAAGACGCTGGGAAAAGCTTTGAAATTATGGGAAGGAGGAAAGAGGAAAAAATAATGTTAAATTGAAAAACGTCTAAACCGTAAAAATATTCATAAATTCATGATTTTCTGTACAACGTAGAAAATTGATATTTGTTTCTTTTTTAAGTAATTTTTACAAAACCGTCCAAAATGAATGCCAATATAAATTTTGCATTGAATTAATATGTATAGGAAATGATTTTAGCGACGGTTTATCGTAAAAATAGTATAGCAGTTTAACTATTACTAGATTTTATCAGCGGTGGATTTGTCGAAAGAAAATATGATAACGCATTTGTTTTTCGTGTGTACGCAGGAGGTAAAAGAGTATCTAGACGCGGAACACTTGACACCGTATCCGACCAGCGACATACGAACACCTCTTAACGTGGAGATGAAAACGCTCAAGTCGGCGACGGACGGGACGTCAGGGGGTGGCGGAAAATGGCGTTCGCGAAACGAAGTAGGAAGTGTCGACAGCTCAGACACATATATCAGCTGTAAGTCACAACCATTCCATTCGCAGGCCGACTTGACGGCCGACGACCTGCACGACGCTGTATTTGAGCCTCCAGCCACCTATCCCTGTAGCGGCAATGGTGTTGGAAGTAGTGGTGTTGGCGGCAACGATTCCAACCTGTACGTCAACCCACTGGAGAGCCCCAACGATAAGGGGGGCAACAAAAATGGCCCTCCTCGGAGCTTAGGCACTTCACCCATGGACGAGACCAAAGAGTTCGGAGGTCGGACCGCGGCTACCGGAAGTCGAGGAAGTCTTAATGAGACGGTCAAACAGCGGAAGACGAGATTTTCGCAAGTATGTAAATACACAGTGCATGGTCGTTCGGATAATTGTATAAATTGACTTTCTTCTTCTTTAGATTCCGAGCGTAGCTATTGATGTTACAATGCTGTTTATTTTTTGTTCTTTTTCTTTGTTCTAGTCTGTGGACACGTTTATTCCTAGTAAACTTAGTCCGATATTTACGTTTAACAACTTTTCTAAAAGCTCAAGTTGTCTAAATAGTACTTTAAAAAGGTCATTTTTTAAATAAAAGCGCTTAAGTGGGAAAAAACGTAGGAAAACGTACAGTTTCACGATTTCTTTATTTTATAAAAACACGGACATTTTCTACCAGAAAAATTGATAAAATCAAAAAATCACAGAACACCTTTTTTACTGCCTTTTAGATTTACTTTCTTACGGTATCTTTTACAAAACTTTTGAACCACTTTTGAGCTTATAAAAAATTTTAATTTTTTGGAGTTTTTTGCTGTAATTTGGTTATAAATACACGCAGAGACTTGAAACTGGGTAATAATACTCATATCAGACTGACCTAGACGTAGTAAATTTTCCAAAATCATCGGACGACTTTTTATTTATAATAAACGTTTTTAAATCAAATTTAAACGAAAATCACAAAAAAAAAAAAAAAATACGGCAATTCAAATTATGTATTACCAAACTGCGCTCGGAATCGTCTTTCGTCAGGCAATGGTTTATCGTTACTTACAGATATAAACGAAATAACCTTATATATTCTACCTTCCCAACTTGGCCGCTCCCATTCCCAGTATCTGCTCTTTTTTTCTCTTTTATTCTTTACATTTATATAAAGAATACAACTGCAGAGCTGAAACGAATTTAATATTCAATGGACTATAGAGTGCGTTTATGGCGTAGATATGAAAGAGTAACAAAATCGTGACGCAATTTTAAATGTTTTTTTTATTGTAAACAACAGATAATCTTATTTGTCGGTCTCCTTTGTGAGTGGCAGTAGGGTAGTAATCCATTTTCTATTTTAAATTTTAAAATACTGGTGCTTTAAGGTTATGTGTACATACATTATAGTACGTTGGGTTTCATTTGGATTTCATTTAGGTAATATTAAAGAAAAAACATTGGACATAAAAAAAAAATATGGTTAAAAAAAGGATATAGTCCGTGCAGCTGTATAGGGAAATTTTTTCTTCATGAACAATTTTCAAAAATGAAGTGATATCCTTCTTCTCCCGTGCCCTTCAATTATTATGTCAGTTGTATTCTGTCCGTGAGTTAAAATTTATTAGTAATGAATAGCAGATATTGATATATTTTTATTTCGAAAATTCGTAAGAGTAGATATATAGAATTCCGTACACAATGATAACGATAACAATAGATATACCGAATTATTCGGTCGAATCGAATGTTCGATAATACATTGGGATATTGTTTAAGTTATAATATTAATTTAATGTAATTTTTTAAAGCAAACGAGCATAGGAGAAAGCCTATTCGGCCGATCGTCTCAGGAAAGTTTAGATGGCGCACGGAAGCGACGACCTTCGTTCGGGTTGTCGTCCAAATCATTGACTAACGCCACAAGAATAATCAATCAGCATTTGTTCGGGTTACCGTTAATATCCAATAAAACAGGTATTGTAGAAAGCATGGTTTTTTTATACATATATATAAATATATAAAAAAAAAATATAACATTAAATACGCAGATTAATCATCTTAGCAATGTGTCATTGAAAAAAGTACGTACTAAAGCGAAATACATACTATAAAAATAACTGTCGAAATTAAGATCACCTACATTATGTTTTCGTAAAATTTAAATGAATGTATTACGAGTACATTCTATGCGATTCCGAGATAAAAGCACCGAAAATTAATAGGTATTTTTATGCTAACGGGGGCAGGATGGTATGACCTTTAATCTCCTCTCCTCTGCGCACGCCACTGCGTTCAACATTTTACTGTTCGACGAATTTCGTTTAATTATAAGATAAAAACAAATATATATATATATATAAACATTTAGACAATCAAACGGTATAATAAAAATTATAGATATTTTAATATTCAAAATATAATGCAAATAATAATTGTTGTTATCGAGTGTGGCATCGCTATACACGAGCAAATAAGTAGTACCTGCCTAGAAATTAGTCGATAAACCCCACTCACCAGTGACCCACTGGCCATGATTTTTGGGAGATCAAAACCGTTTACAACAGTGAAACCTGGTGATGACATATATTTTAAAATAATTGTATTAAAACTTGTATATTATACTGACGGTGTTTTTTCTACTCAATTTCTCTACTCATTTATCAACAAATACCTAACAACCATAAGTATGGTATTATAATATAATATTATAGACTGTATCATATTGCGCTTAATAAAATCTGTTGTTTTAAGTAAATAATACCCGTTACAGTAAGACGAAACGAGTTTTAAATCGGTTTTTACATACCTAAATACGATAGTCCACATGATTACGATAAAAAGATAAAAAAAATAATAATAATAATAATAATAACGAGGACCGGTACTTTATATTGTTATTATCTTGCGAAATTTACGTTTAAACGAGCTAAACTAATGTCATCCGATATCGTAGAGGCCACGGCCGGTACATATTTTCAACGTTAACGCTAGAGAAAATAATAAAACCGGAACGCGCAAAGCTCTTATCTATCGTGGCGTTTAATCAAAATAATCGCATAGTAATACAATTATTATTGGCAGGAATGTTTCGTTTCGATTTTTCGCACTGTAGACGTTTAGCTATTCGAAACGATTAATCGTTTAATCGACCGCGCGAATATTCGTTTAACAATATCGTTTCCGTAATTTCATATGATTTTCATATTTTAAACGAGACCAATTCGAACGCGAAAATACAGCACAGCTACAGTACTTGCCGTGTAGTTTCAATTCTCCGCCCCTGTGCACCTCATACACGGGACCCGCATTAAAATGTTTTCGTTACAAATTATTCTGCGATATTCCGAACGCCGATGGACATTTTATTTTTACACGTTCGCCGTGTCGGCAATACTTAGGCGTAACACAACGATGGTTAGCGGTTACACGATACGTTTCGGCGGGTAGGCACCCACCAGTCTATCGCGTTCGACTTTTTGCGATAATTAATCAGAATTTATATGGGTACTCATAATAACAATAATAATATCATGACAACATCATTTTTGATTGACGCACATAAACATTCATAGTGTGTGTATATATAAATATATATACACTATATAAATATATCACTTTTGACTTATATTAGGATTAAATTACAGCTATAAACATATGTAATGTGATAACAGCCGTGTATAAATATTGGCTATAAAGTCGATGTGTTTGGACGTAACGTTAAAGACCGAAGGGGACGCTGAATTCCGGGGTGAGTTCGAGGAAATTTGTGTATTTTATACGTACCTACTATTACGTGATCGCAAATAGCTGCAGATTACTATCGAGATAATATAGATGTATTTTACTTGTTTATACCGTATCCGTACTTGTTTAGATATCGTATTTATTCATAATATACATAAGTATATTAAATATTATAATATATTAGAGTGGTTTTTATTCGGGGTATGGAAAAGAATTCGCGTGCATAGCCGCGTCTCATTCCGTTTCTAAACAATAATATGTTATAGAAAAATACGCATTTAAAAAAAAAAGTCCGTGTAGCGGACCAAATCGGGATACGTTTTGTATTTTTTTTTTTTTCATTTTTTTTTCTTAACTGCTATTCTATCGCGTCGATTCCGGGGATGATGTACCGCGCGAATATTTCTATACTCTAAACCCAAAAACTACCTTAATATGTTAAAATATTATAACAACACTACATTATATTTTAACGGTAAAAACAAAAAGTAGACGACTTGACAACACTGTTATTATAATACCTATAATATTACTATTATTTTGTTATATACGTACACACATTTTACATTCATAACAATATTTACATACGTTGATGATTTCTACATGTAGGTTTAAGTATGGAGACTATCTCTGTTTGATGGAGTCTATGTAGTAAGTGAGTGATGGTCAACCCCGCTTGATATATTCTGATTGCCGTGTTATCTGCATAGATATATCTACGGACAGAAGAAGCGACTTGAACGCGTTTACAATGAATAAATGCACAGTACTCCCAAACAATTTTGAGGAGGAGGAGGGTGGGGGGAGAGACTTAATCTTCGATATATTTTACTTTCTTTAAATCTTATAATACGGGACTATTATAGTCCATGATTTAATAGTTCCGGTGGTTTTTTTTTTCCGAGATTTTACTGGCATCCCGTGATTTGGCTTTTCGTGCGTTTTACGATCAAAGTTATTTAATTCCGGCAAATTTACGTTCCTTGTTATTTTTTTTTCTCTCTTAATTATATTCCGTAAACTTAAATTTCAATTCGTTTCAATTCCATGCATATTATTTCCTTGTTATATGTTATTCCTGAACTTTTACTGCCCAACTGTTTTATTTTCGGTATTTTATAGGCGTCCATTAACATTTCAAAATTTTTCCCGACTAAAAACGTAATGATTTTGTATAAAAAAAATTATACATTTAGTTTCGATAATATAATATACGTTAGACATGTTATTATAACCAGGGTATGGATCTTACCTATTGCATTTGCTTAGTTATTTGGCTTGACATTAAATCTAGTAATGCTATGGAAATGTCTGTTATCAATCTATGTTACAATGAGCTCAAATATTAAATTTAAAAGTTCTCTTTTGTTTTTTTATTGGTTTTTTAAATATTTTTTTAGTTTATTTGAGCGCTTACTGTTTCTTAAATTATGCAATGAAAGATCATAAAAGTTATTTTTATTGATTATTCATCCCGAACCACCCTAATTATGACGTTCACTATAATAATATCGTCACTGTTCAGAAAGGCTCTAGACCGCACTGTCCGAGTAGTAGGTCCACAAAAAATGGTGATATACTCGTGTATTCCATTCAAACTAATGATGATAAGCAGAGTTGGCCACTCTCTTACTATATAAGCTATCTATAGGTATTACTGTATTAGTTATATAATTAATTAGGTACATACCCTTTTCATTGCTTGTTAAACATGTATAACTTATTATAAAGCCTGTATGTATACCCCATTAACAATATGATACCCTATTATATTATTACTATGCTTGATTTAATTAACGAGTTGTTCAACAACTCCGTATAGATCGTAGTGGTTTTTTTCGTCTTTATTTTAATATATTATTTAACTGCAATGCCATATAATATTATACATTATTATATATTATACATTTTTAACGGTTAACCAATTTGAACCGTTGTGAACAATATGGTAGATATTCTTAAATTTTTAGATATCATGAAGTCGGTGTATATACGTTCGTTTATTAGACATTTATCTTGTATTAGGTATCTTTATTAGCTGAGTAGGATCTTAAAATAATTATTAAGATCTTTATTGACAAGAAACGTATTTTAATGTATAACAATATATAAAATATATTATACATCTATATGATATAGTATACTGTGTATAACTTCTGTTGTTTTCAATAGATAAAATGCATCATCTTGTTGAAAATCTATTGGTACTATCGTACTGATTATAAATTATCATAGCAATCATTTGAAATGATTATTGAGATGTAATATAGATCGCGCGTACTGTGCAGAGGCGTATTTTAAGGGATTCATTTTGCATGAATGTATTTATTTGTACACGAAGGTTCTCGCAAGTAAAATTCTATAATCTCTCTTTCCGCTATCCGAAATATTTCACATTATTAACCATAGACCGCGACACCAAGACGCCGAGTGTAATAATTAATAACTAAACCAATGGTCGACAATCTCGCATCCCCACACTGAAATATTTCAAATTAAAGCTACTTTGATGAATTGTTTCCATTATATTTGTTTTCGCTACATAAAATAAAAGGATATTGAGCAACAAAAAAAAAGAACACATTCACAGACATAGCCGTAGTACGACTGAGGCAACTAATAACTAACCAATGGCCGAAAATATGTCAAAAAGTGTACAAAAAAAAAAAATCTTAGTGAGTTAAAAAATCGACAAAAAGCAAAACAAATTTTACTTAAACTTTATATTCTGAATATAATGGAAAAGCTACATATTTATTACAGGTTCACTAAGATATGTTGATTTTTCTAGGAAAACACTTTTTAAATTTCGTATAAAAACTAAAAATATTCAGAATTATTCATGTTGTGCCTCAAAAGATACCTTAATACGGCCATCTGCGTGCCACCAAAAGTTCCCCACAGACCGCCCACTTTGAAAGATGTCAGATCTAGGCCAGTGGCACCTACCACGACGTCTAAACTCCCTTTTTGGTGGCACACTCGTCAAGTTCCCGGACTTCAACGGTTGCTCTCTGACGCAGTGCTGTACATCTGGACCTCCTGGACCTGGACCTGGTCTGGCCGCTCTGCTAATCTCTGGCTAATTTCCATAGTCCTCTCGACTCTGTTCGCGTCACCCCAAACGTTTAAACGTTCGGAGTGACGCGGGATGGGGGTATATTATTAATAATATACCCCCATTCCTAGCCGGTGGATGTTTATAGAGTTCCATAAGAGAAGAGACTAATGTATCCTCCAGAACGTTACTTTCTGGCGTCTGAATCTCTAATTTTCCTCATTCTTATTACTTTGTCATCGTCATTTTCTCCTGTTCTTCCTTCTTTTTGATTCTTTCTTTTTTAACAGTCTTTTTCTTCATCTTTGATCTCGCCGTTTCCAAAATCCCCGCATTCCAGCGGCACCTTCCATAAAGATTTGATCAAATTCAAAATATGCGTCGTCCATGTTGTAGCTCGTGGTTAATTCATTGACCGCTAGCTTAGTCGACCGTATCAATCGTTACAATAATGCTCCTCCTGGTCCATCTTCTATATTTTTTTTCCATGCGGTTCTTTGATTTTTTCAAAAGAATCAGGTTGTCGACTACGACTGACCGTAACGCTCGCGAGAACCATTTTTTTCAACCGCACAAGTTACACGAGTTGGTGAATACGAACTCTGAAAATACGCCAATGCGAGACACGCGTCTTATGTATCCTGTATATTATTACGTATTCTATTTAGAGACACTGTTAACAATAGTATTATAATAAAACATATGCCCTCGACAATACAAAATAACTGTCGAATATTATTTTTAGTGTACCCTGCGCCGCATTTATTAACACATACTATTACGCCGTGTAAATTCGGATCATTGCGCGAACGAAAATTTAAAAATTCACACTACCCAACGATGTATCTAGTAGGTGTGTATATTATAATACAGGGTGATTCGTTTAGTATAATCTGTGGATTTTCTCGGGAGATTTTAAGTGAATTCGATTTCTGTGTTGCTTTTTTTGCTCAATCTTTATAATATAGGTACACCATATATAGTCTGACACCTGAAATAACTTTTGTTCTGTTCAATATTTTTTCCTCGCGATAATTTCTAAAGCATTGCACTATGGTTCCTCTATTTTATATTTTTTTAAACAGAGAAACTATAACGCGAGGATCTAGTAATATTATTACAAGAAATAATAAAACTTAAAGATATTGAACAGAACCAAATGTATTTCAAATGGTCTTCGTGCTACAGCCTGTATAAATTGTGTGTGAAATGTTTTATTTAACAACTATTTTCAATTTTTACTCATACTCAGTACACTTTATATCTTAAACTGGTATACGGTTTCGATTTTCAAATAGGAACCCCGCCCCCTTTTAAACGGTTCATACCCGAGTTGCCGACAACCCATTTTTCCGACTGTTAAACTGGTTTTATTAGTAATTAAAAATTTTCGATTGCGTCCCGTTTTGACATTTTTAATCTATCTCGAGTTTCGATTGTATCCGGTTTTAACAGTTATGCATCCGACTGCGATACATCCGAAATTTTCTATTTCCAATATATCCGGCATTCGGTCGTATTATTATTATTATTGTTCTAATTGCTAGGATTAGTACTATACTACATGTGGTACGTATAATATTTTGATTTTCAGACAGGCATCAGTTAGAACTAAAACTAATACCAATAAAACACTGACCAAACTATTGCAAAAAACAAGAACTTACTGATAAACAAATAAACAATTATAAACAAAAAATTAAATCTCGTTTAGACTACATTAAAATTATGTCGCTTAGACTTTTAATTCAAATAATAAATCATAACAATAATTGGAGATCTTGACTATAGGTGTAAATTGTGAAATTCTGTAATACTTACTAGTTAAAAAAAATGACTATGGTAATTATAACAATTTTAATACCTGTATCTATGCATATTTTTTTTTTTTTTAATTTATTTTAATAATAAACATTTTTTTTAAATGCTTAAGTATTGTATGGCTAATTTAACGACTAATAAATAATAATATTATATACATATTTTTTTTCTGAAATGACGCTACACATAAAATACCAATTCGATATTACGGAGTGCAAAGCGATAATAATCGAACCGCACTCGTTTAGAGTTAAATGCGCGTGTACTTACAATCGCGTTCTGTCTGGTATCGAAATTCTCGATTTTTCGTTTAGGACACAATCGAACGCACACCCGCTCAAACCGGACGCAATCGAAATCCGAGAATGGTAAATAAAAAAAAAAAGTCAAAAGGGACGCAAACGAAATTTCACCGGACGCAATAGACGCACTGTACTTTTCGTTTACCTGACTTTGGCACTCAATCGACTGTATCCGATTTCAAGGCACACGATTCCGTACGCTTTGTACAATTTGTGTAAGATTTTAATGCAATTTCGTCAGATTCGCATAAGGTTACGTAGGTATTTGACTGTATATGACTTAGTTGTAATGCTGCACGCGAATAATTCTTAACTATCATAGAAACATTTATGTAACGTACAACAATCGTTAGGATGCCAGATGTGTTTTTGTTGTACCATAACATAAGACATCTTATTTTAACTACCCCCGTAGTACGGTATACATTTGACGTAGCCGCCAGTCGGTAACCACGTCATTTTGTGACTTTGTGTACAGTGCGGTGCGTCATAGAAATCGAATTTCTAAACAGTCAATAGTACGGAAAACGAAGTGAAGTTTATTAATTCGGAAAAAATACAATCACTCAGATTACTTAGTCTTTACAAATTTTTTTTTTTTAATAAATTTAACTTTTCAAGTTCATTAACTTTTTTTATAGCGTTATTGTTTAAGATAATTAAACAAATTAACGGCAATAAATAGTAAATGGCGACATTGCCCGAAAAATCGTACGTAATCGTGTTGTTTTTTAGGTCATTTTAACAATCCATTGTTTGATCAAAATCGAACGGAATCGTACAGATTTTTTTTTAGAAATTTATATTTTTTTTTTTTGGTTCAAATAGTAATAATGTAGATTCAATGGGGTCATGAACAGGTGCGCGTAGCTGAAAACAACGCACGTCACCGGTAAGTTACAACATAACAAAAAGCAAAATGGGAGTCGGTAAAGTGGGATGACATATTTTTAAACGCATGTTCGAATAGAGAATATTAATTTTAGAGAAGGATAATAAACTTCATATCCATTATTTAGAAGATAAATAATTGACAGTCCTACTCCATTTTCCAACGGTCTTAACTTTTAACTGATTACGACTAATAAACGGTAAATCCGAAATTACGATGTCAAGGGAGGAGGTTGAAAATTACTATTTGACAATCCAAAGTGTTTACTCGCTCAAGGTACCTATTTTAAGGAGTAGGAGTAAACATTGAAAATAGAGTTAAAATCAAACCTATAAAAGATTGCACAATCTCTCGACGATAAACCATCGCTAACGAAAAACGATTCTGGGTGGAGAATGTTAATAGTCATATTTTGTCCCCTTGTTGTGCCAAGATAACCCGGGAACGGACAAAAATTTTACGAAAAGTGTCCAGTTTGTCCGGCATTTATAAACTACAAAAAACACCAATAAAAAAAAAAAAAAACACAACCTCCTCGATCGGCGCCAACTAGATCGAAAAACCGTTACGATGGTAAATTTCCAATACATTTTACGGTCGGAGCGAGATTTCTGGGATAAAGGTCGTTTATAGGCACCGAAAACAAAAAAATCACATAGTAGTAAAACCTATACGTTTCGCTTAGTATAATATCTAAAACAGAAATCGAATTCCTTTAAAAGCCTCGGGGAAAATCGCTGGCTTCGCGATAAAAGGATCAAGCTGTATGCGTGTGTGCTTGTGTGTGCGTGTGTGCGTGTGTGTGTGTGTATTATAATATGCGCGTACGGTCAACGGCACGACGAGTACGTTGGGAAAGTCGGCGTGTATAGGTACAGTGAAAACGGGTAATACGGGTACTCTCGAGCGGCCTCCCAAATTCAGGTAGACGAATTTTTTTCACTCGAATCGCCTCCGGGTGTTTTCGGAGGCGACTGGAGTATACTCGAACCGTCCACTCGATTCGCCTCCCATAGCCGACCCAGAATATTAATTAATACATCGATAGTCGACGTGTACTATTGATCATTATATTGGTTTCCGTAATGTTGAAAAAATATTAGTTTTATTATTTACAACAATATACACACGCGGTATTTCCCGGACGGATCAATCCGTCGAATAATCGTATCGATAACTGGTTATCCGTAGATTAGTCGACAATGTAATTATTATTTTTTTTTTTTATCGATTTTTTTAATACGCGCAATTCCGATACAATGCATATTGCACCCGTTCGCTTTATCGACATCGGCTCGTTACCTGATACAGTGTACCGACGTCGCGTACCCCAAATACGTCGGTATATTTGTACAATTGTTTTGTAGTTTTGAAAAAAAAAATCGATTCCACCACCGAAAATGGGAGACAGTAAAATAGTAGGTGAAAAAATAATCGGCAGGCGATTCGAGTGGCGTTTTACGGGGGAAAAAAAAAAAAAAAATTCACGGGGTGGCGGGCGATTCGCGTTCGTCGCGTGCCCGAAAATCGCGCCCCAGACGTTTTTCGCCGCACGGGGTTATGTTCAACGCCGTTATCCCGAGCGCACTTCCGGTCGACCGTAGACAATATACAATATTATATTAGGTACATATATGTATATATATACAGCGTGTGCGTTTTCGTACAACATCTACGCGCGTGTAACGTGTCCGCCCGCCGCGCGTAACTGCGTACACACGCGCGCTGTATACGTTGTACCTGTCCGGCTAATGGGTTCGCGTGTGCGGTTTTTGTGCAGGGAAAAACGGCAAGTCCACGCCGTCGGTGTCGGCCGAGTCGATAAACCGCTCGCCGGAAACGCACCGGAGGTCCAAGTCGATACTGAAACGGCACCAGAACAGCCAGGCGGCGTCGCAGGCGGCGCTGCTGTTGCAGCAGGACACGTCCCATCAGTCCGGCGGCCCGCCGTGCTCGTCGTCGTCCGCCAACAGCCATCCCAGAATCGGCATCCGGCGGACGGCGCACGTCGACCCAGAAACCGAAAAACTCATACCGGACAACCTATCGGACTGTTCGCCGGGCAAGAGCCCGTTGTCGCCGCAGCAACCGCAGCAGCAGCAGCACAACCATCACAACAGCTACAATAACAATCACAACATGCGCAACAATAACAACAACAACAACGGCCGGATCGCCGGCGGTGGCGGTAGCGGCGCCGCCGGCGCCGGCGGCAGGGCTCCGATCGAAGTGGCGCTGCTCCAGGATCTGCTCGAGGACTCGGGCGGTCCCATATTCATATGTCCGCCGCCGCCACCGATGACCGACAACGGCGACCAACGGTACTCGTAGCCCCGCCGCCGCCGTTTTGCATCGACAACGTTATAATGTCACGATTGTATTATTGTATTATACAACGCCGTGTGTTTATAGCCTCGCGGAGTCGCCGCAAATCGCTATATTTATTATAAACTCACTTAGTAAACACCGCGATACACGGCTTGTATAATAAAATAATATACAATGTACGGGGTGTAACACGCGGACGTCTGACACCTGAAAATAACATTAATTGTTCTGATAACATTTTGTTTTTAAGTTTATTTTTAATTCGTTTTGTTATAATAATTTCTAGAGTCGTGCCCTGTGGTTCTTCTGTTTTATATTTTTATTATTAATTTTTTTTTTTTTGCCTTTACGAAATCCGACGTGACGATTTCGTGATTTTCGATACGAAACGTCGGTGCTACACGAATCTTTCAGAAAAAAAAAAAAAACAATCCTAAACAATACCGACCGGAACAAAAGGTATTTTTCAGATGACGGGTCTTCGTGTTACGTATACAATAATATTATAACAATCGGGGCTCGAGCGTTTGTTCGTTTGAAATTCACAAAAAAAAAAAAACCCCCCGTTTAAAACGTCAATACAGCCCCAAAAGAGATAACACCCGAACAATCACACAGAAAGGTTTTAATAGTTCCCCTTTGACGGCTCTACCTTATGGAGTACAATTCTCGAACGCTAGGAAAACGATTAAACGATTTTTTTTTTTTTTTTTTGCACACAATAGGTACGTATACGATTTTATTACGAAGAAAAAAAAATATTTTGCGCTAATCGTTTTCGCGTTTTCCGAAAATCAAATTCGCGTGATAGATTAGAGCCGTCGCGTTTAAAAGTCTCCTCCCCTCCCGCCCCTACTTACTTAAACCTCTCTACTATTTTTGCTTTTTTTTTTTTTTTTAATATTTTTCATCATTGGTTTTTTTTCGGCGTTATTAAACGCATTTTTTTTTTCGCGGATTTACAACGCGCGACACAATGTGTAGTACTTTTTCGTCGGAAACGGTGGGCGCCGCGGAAACCGTAGTGTCTTTGTCGCCCGCTGCGGATTCAGACGCGCGGGCCCTGCAGCGGCTGCATCCGAATCGGGCCCCGGACCCAAGTGGTTTCGATGCGCGCGCTGATACTAGTCGGTCCCCGGTGGATTTCGGGCCCCGCGCCGGTCGGGTCCCGGCTTCCGGCACGTTACGTACCGTGGTGGGGCCCGAACGTTTACAGGCGATAGAAAAAAACAATGTTCCCTGCCATCTGTGCGGACCCGGGGCTGTCAGTAAAACGGCATCGATCCGACGAGACCCGACCAGTGTACAACGGCCGGGGGAATCTGCGGGGGACCCGGCCACGGGGTAGTGCCCCGCGGGAACCCGGGACCCGATTTACAGTGCGGTGCCCGCGACGGTATTTAAAACTGTTGCCGCGGTCGCGGTTCCGCTGCATTCCGGTGACTGTTGAAAGTGCATCGTGCAGCCACGACCGTTTCGACGGGACGTGCTAGACACCGCGCGACCGAACGGCGGAAACGAGGGGGCTACACCGTGTGTCGCGTGAAAAAATAAATAAATTACCCCCGAGAAATTTGACCGTCGCCCCCCGAATAAACGATGGCGTCCCCGCGCCGAACTCCCGCGCGGGTACGTTACCGGGCAGCGCCCGTTCGGACCGATTTTTTCCGAAACACGACCCGTCAGGACCGGTTTTCAAGACCCGTCCGGGCCGAAAAAAAAAAAAATACTACTCATTTTATACACCGGCCCGGTATTCGGACCGGAATCGTCCTTATTTCAAGTTTAACCGAACGTTTGTTCTGCGAGCCTTTTACACAGCACTGTTTTACCCGCGTCGTCCCGTCGCGTACAAGACCTTGACGCGCGCAGACGTCTGAAGACAACGGGTAAAATACATTCAATATCACTGGATTCGCGGATGTAGTCTCAAAACTGAACCGGCACGCGGAAACCGTGCGTACACCCAGGTAATTCACTAACGGCTTGGTTTTGAAAATTAGTTTTCGCAGTTTAGCCGAACGGCTTATTTAACGATCCTCCGTAGACACATGCACACGTACCATATATAGGTACCGGTCCGAACGACGGGTTCACCAAGTCCGGGTCCGCGCGGGTGGCGGTTGTCGCGCCAGTAGCCCGGTCGAAAACGCGCGCTTCGCCGCCCACATTATCCGGGGGCACGGGCGTCCCTTTTTCCCCTCTCGAAACCCGTAACGCGGTGTCGACAACGATTTCCGGAAGGCCGCGCGCGCGCAACAGGACCGCGCGCGAACCGCGTCGAATTCCCCCAATTTTTTGTTTTCCGTTCTGAAAGCCGGTCTACGTAAACCGCGGCCAAAATCGAATTGAACGGGCCGCGGCAGCTTTCATGTCACCCGAGTGCTTATCGGCAGCAGGTGCGCACGGTACACCCGTTGCACACACGCCGGCACGAGATGATCGACGATAACGTCCGCACTCCCCTTCCGGTGACGAAAACGATCGATGCGCGTGCGTACGTACGTTTTATCATCGCGGGTCCGTTATACTGGCGGTGTTCCCCGTCACGCGTTTTCGTGTTTTTGTCGCGGTCAATTGAAGTTTTTCCACGGAGTACGCGCGCAATAAAAAACAACTTGCACGTTTTTACCGTCGCCCGGGTGTAATCCGAAAAAATCAAAATAACAAATTAAATATACACCGATCTAATGGGGACGGGGGGGGGGAGGTCTTCGTTGTCGGCGTGTACACCGCGTGCCCACAATAGCTCGCCATCGACCCGTATCCCGTATCCTATGTTACGCTTATTGCCGAGAAAATGAATCGCCTCGGTTTGCGGCGCAATAGTTCGCCGGCCGGCGTTCGGGAAAATGGGAATTTCGCCGCGGTCTATCGTCTCCCCGCGAAAAAACAGGTAATCCGGCGCACAGCGCGGTTCAGCGATAGCAACCAGAATGTACGTGGGGTTTTTTTTTTTTTTCTCGTTCAAACAACGCGAGGCTCGTTTCGTTATACGTTCGTATACGTATCGACCGAATCGTCCGCGTTCAAATCGTCATAACGCACACGTGTAATATACATAAATTATAATTTATAAATGTATCAATATCGAATTGATATAATAAACATTATGTATAATTTGAGAAATGCTCATTTTATCATCATCATTAGTTCGTAAATAATATTTGTCCGTTAGTCTCTCTCGGAGTGGAGAGGAAAAAAAAAAAAAAAAAATTCATTAATTATTAATTAATTAATCGTTTTAATCGTAGACGTACCCCGCGAGACTGTACGAAGTCTACGCGGGTGGGTAGGTGTTGTACCTATTGTGTACTTGTCGCGTAGGGAATTAAAAGTAAATTGTTAAATTGTTGCAATGGACGCTTTTTTACTGTTTTTTTTTTCCCCCTTAGGTTAGCGGTTTCTGACATCAGAGTTTGTCCGTAATGCGAATCGTCGCGTATTATCACCGTGCCGTACGCCCCCCCCCCCCCCCCCCCCNCCCCCGCCCCCCCGATCGCGCATAGTTATCGTCTTATCAATGTCCGCGTCGCCGTTCACACGCGTCATCGTTCAACCGCGTCGTCGGTCTCCTGCAGCCGGGAAGCGGGGTTCGGGTCGGTTGTCGGCGATTTTGATTTTTTTCCGTTTTTTCGTCAAACGGTTTCGCGCGATTCGTTTCATTTTGTTCCCGCGCGATATCGTCGTCCCGAGCCGTACAACGTCATTTGTTGTGCCAAACAGCGCGCAGACGCAATTAATACGGACCCCATCACGGTCCGCCCGGTTTTTCTCCGTCAATCACGCGCGATTCGAACGCGGCTCTTTCGAGCCGCCGTGACGGTTTCGATCAACTCGACGTCCGCAACGTGAGTCCGCTGCGGCGCTCCTGACCCGCGCCCGGGAGCGTTTGTTACGTGATAGAAACGGCCGGGATAATTTGTCGCGGCAATCGGTACGCGGCCGTTGTTTACGCGAAATATTATAATTCGTCGACGCCGGACACGGACAGTTCTATCGTGTCTATCGGACACGGACAACGGGGGGGTCGGGGGCTAAGGGCTGTGTAGGGGGGCACGCCGCCGATCCGGGCCTTCCTTCCACGCGCGGGAACCGGAGACGCTATCGCATCGCCGCCCGTCATTTATTTTTTTTTTTTTTTTTACATTATAAATTAGAAACGTATTTGTTCACGCGGTCTTTGCGCGTGGAATCGAAATTTTTTTTTTTTTTTCGTTCCACACACCTCGTCGGCGTACACGATAATAATTTTAGGCGCGCGCCCGTCACACACCGTATACGTTTCCCGAATTCAATCCGTTTCGACATTCAACTAGGTATGTTATTATTACTATAATACTACGCCAATAACTATAACAATCTATCGAAAAACAAAATTAATAATTATTTACTATAATAACATGTTACAATATTAATATTATTATTTACGCTGTTGAAATGTGTTTTGTTAAAACGTGAGAAAAAAAAAAAAACAATTTCTTCGGGTCAATTTGATTTCCTATAACATAACGTTTCTTTATAATATTATTATTATAATAATCGATCGTTACCTGTAATATGTTTTCTTTTGTTTTTTTTTTTTTTTTTTTTTTTTTTTTAATTTTTTTTTTTTTAAATAATAAAAATTGAAGACTGGAAACCAAATGATGAATTCATTATTATATAACATTATAACAGGATATTATAAGCATGCATTTTGCACTGGCCTTTTATAATTATGTATTTTAATTTAATTATAATATTATAATACTTTATACCCACTTGGCACAAAAAAAAAAAAAATAATAATAATAATAATAATTTTATCGCTACGCAGATTCATTTTTTTAACGCGATCTCAATTTGATATTATTTAATAATACGGATGGTAGAAAAATATTTAAGTTATGATATTATTTGTGAAAAGTATAATATTTAGGAAGAAAGCAATACTGTTAGTACCTAGTTAAATAATAATATAATTACGTAGTTGACCTAATCATAATGTGTTATTGTAATATTGGATTAAAACGAAAACATTGTTTACGTACCAATCGATAGGTACGCAAACGTGTACCTGTAACGTGCGTCGAGCACGGTTTTTTATAGTTCGGTCGAAACGAGTAATTTACTGTAATGTTACTATAGTATGTAGAATTACATTATAATATTATAAATAATACGAACAAAATTAATAGTTTCCGTTTTTTAATTCGCCTGTGATTTATCTTTTGTTAAGTTTATAAAATATGTGTATTATGTGCAACAATATACAAAACAATGTTATTGAGCATTTTTTTTTTAGTATAATACCTACTACTATCAGATTATTTTATTATAAAGATACCTGCTATCTACCCATCTAATTGTTTTCCTAAAGATCCTATCAGTCATCATTTTATCCAAATGCAAAACAATTTTAATTTAGTTACACTGAAATGTAATACAATAATGTGTACAGATTTTACAAAGATGTATTTTTTTTTTTGTTCTGTAGACAACTTTTGCACCAGAGATCATGCTCCGATTTTTAAGTGTAGCACATTTTCTAAAAGGAAATCCGACTGGGAAGGCACTCTAAGGAAGTTGCTTTTCCCAAGAGTTTTCCCAGCAAACGTGAAAAACCGAGAAAAAAAACATGGGAAAACCGAAAAAAACGTAGATAAAACGTAAAAATCAGTATAATATTAAACAAATATATAATGCGTATATAATTATTTTACCGTAATATGACATATTATATATCATTTACAAAGCATCACTATCAACTGAACTCTATTCAAAATCGTTTTTTCGTTAGCAATGGTTTACCGTTGCTTATAGGTATACATTAAATTACCTATAACAGTGGCTGCACCCATCCCCATTATCCTAGAACAGCTTTTTTTTTTGACGATTAAGAACGCTCGAAATTGAACAATGAAATAGCCTAAAAAGACAGTACTACTGAAAACGAAATTGTGTGCAACGTTGCCGAACTATATTCAAGTCAAAACACATGTATGAATTATGCAAAATGTATAACAAAACGGCATTTGTGGGTGTTTAAAACAATTCAATTTCCACCACGTTCAGAGGATATAAGTCTTGGTTATTTTCCATTTTATTTAAGTCTTAACGTAAAATATTTCGCACATAAAACGCATAATACGGCAAACCACGTACCGAGTAATGCACTAATGCGTATATTATGATTATTCGCTATCGTTGTATTTATATAGATTGTCATTATTGATGGATTCGGTAATATGCCATCTCAAACAATAGGTAATCATTAAACTCTATTACGATACAAGAAATATATATATTTTTGATTGGTTGAATTTTCAGATTACTACACATTTGGCAACGCCTCAGTGTTGCCAATTTAGCCATTTTATGACTGGAACTAGCCTTTTTTGATACCCATCAAGCCATTGAAATTTTGTAAATGCTTATAACCATAAATCTAGCATATTTCATATTCTAGGTGACTAAGATCTAAGACAACATTAATTATACTGAAAATATACCTGATATCAATTATTAAAATTGATAAGTTCCAATCACAGATATAGATAATATATTATAATTACGGTTTAAAATAGAAGGTTCTATATGAATAAAATGATAATATACCAAAATTTCCCTCATAAATTTAAATAATATTACAATTATTATTTATTGTAAATAATCATAGGTCTACTAGGTCTAAATAAGTATATAAGGTACATAAGTTGAATTACGGATAAATATAGAATTATCTGTAATGGCATTATTTGGTCTATAATAATATAGTATGTATTATTAAAATTGTATTAAAAATTGGAATTGCCAGTGAATTATATATTTTATATTTCAAAGGTAAATTTTATTTATCTATAGAAGGTACTTTTTGTTAACTGTGTGTTATTCAAAGTAGAAATAGGCCACTGAAAATGGCACCACCTTATCCTCAAAAATTTAGGGGTGAATAGTTGAGTGAGAAAATTTTCAAGAACTGGATAGTGATTTTGGATGACATAACAAAGGCTCGTTGTAAGTTCTGCAAGAGTGATTTAAGGCTAAAAAATATGATCTACAGCAACACATTAAAACAAAAAAACATATTGCTTAACAAATGCTTTTTCAATGTCGAGGTCAATTTCTTCTTATCAAAAATTCATTAAAAAGGGTTGCTGTGGAGGGGACAATCAGTTTGTTAATTGCTGCTCATTGTTCAATTTTGTCATATGACCATCTTGGTGAGTTATGTCAAAAATATTTTAAGGAGTCTGATGCTGCATTGTACATGAAATTGCATAGATCTAAATGTACAACAATTATTTCTAATGTTCTTGGATCTCATTTCAAACAATGTTTGAAAGAAGGCATTGGTGATAGTTTTTACAGTATACTTATTGACGAATCAACAGATATAAGTGTTCTAAAATTCTTAGGTATTATGTACTTTGATAAAAACTTTAAACATATAATTTCAACATATTTATCATTAGTTAAGATTGAATCGTGTAATGCACAAGCAATAATGACAGCGGTAAAGGCAATTTTAAATAGTAAAGGGCTAGATCTACAAAAATTGTGTGGAATATGAACTGACAATGCAATCATTATGATGAGTATAAACAATGGAGTTAACAAAAAATTCAAAGAAGAAATTCTTGCTTTCATTCATGTACCCTATGTGTGCCACTCACTGCAGTTAGCTGTGTTTGCTGCTGCATCAAAAACATTTCTGTGAAATATTGACTATTTAGTAAGAGAAACATATAATTGGTTTTGTCACTCAACATTGCGTTAAGCACAGTATGCAAATTTATATAGGACCATTAATAATGGTCATGATCCACTAAAAATAGTGAGGTCTTTTGAAACTAGATGACTGTCCATAGAGTCAGTTGTTAGTCGCATTCTAAATCAATGATTAGAACTTAAAACCTGATTTAGTGTAGCTAGGACCAAAGAAAAGTGCTATGCTATGCTGCTGATGTACTCTTTGAAATATATAAAAACAACATAAATTTGGCATATTTAAAATTTTTATATCAGATATTGGAATAAGTACAATTAGTGAATAAATCATTTGAATCTAATACAGCAGATCCAAATAAGTTGCTCAAAGACTTAACAAATCTTATTTATTTTTTTTCTATGAGGTTTGTTAACCTACATTGTCGAGATCTCTTAACTTGTAATATAAACAATTATACAATACAAAATATTTACTTTGTGTATGAATCTGAGCAAATTTTTCATCTTCTAAAGAAAAATAGAACATATAAAGATAGATGTCTAAGGTTTCTTCAAGTTCTTCTCCAACAGTTATAACAGCGCCTTCCTAAAAATGAAAATTTATTAAAAACCGTTTCACTGATATCAATCAAATATACACTTCAGGTTATACAGGATCCACTTACTCCATTGGCACAATTTTTGAACATAAATGACAAAATTATTAATAAAATTAATATATAGTGGGGTAATATACTTAATATAAAGTGAACAGAAACATCAAATACTATCAAATTTTGGAATGAAGTAACTTGTTATATAGATGCTAGCCATTTGCAGAAGTTTCTAATCTGACTATGAGAATACTTGTTTTTCCATGGTGTAATGCCAAAGTAGAGCAGTAGAGCATTCAGTCAAATGAATGTGGTAAAAAATAAATTAAGAAACAAAATAGGGCCGAAACTTATAATGTTATTTTAAGTACAAGAGCTGGTTTAAAAAGAAATTTGGTTTGCTGCTCAGAATATAATTTACCGACATCAGTTTTGAAACATATTTGTTTGACTGCAATACACTTTTCCTAAACTGAATTCAGTAAATTGTTTATTAATAATGATAATATCTCTCAAGACGATACTTACTGAAGATATAATTTTGTTTTAGTTTATATTTAATTTTGTGATTCGAATATTTCATTAAATTTGTGTTATCAAATGTTAAATTGTCAAAATGTTATCAAGTTTATTAAATTTAAAAAAATAAATAAATGCAATTAATAATATATACATACATTAATAAATTATTGCTTTTTATAGCTTTTTTTGGAAGACTTTTTATCTAGCCTTATCTGGCTTTTTTATCACCTATTTACTTGTTTTTGGTTGTACATCATGGCCTCACTGTTTCGTGTTATCGCGTTTTATTATCTTATGAGCGATGGGGTTGTGCACATAGCGTCAACATAAAATTAACTGCCGTTGTCGTCGCACGAAGCACACAACCGCCTTAATTACTGCGCGTACTTACGAACTAATTACTATTCAAGGCGACTGTATTTTGTGTTGTATTTTGTTGTATGTTCAAATAAACATATTATAAAATATTTTTTTATTTTCATTGCTTAAATCGTTGTTTTGACATGATTACTTTTATTAAAACTACCTCTAACTATAATTAATAATAAACTACCTATTCATATATTTATACCTACTTATAAAAAAAAAATTATTTAACCATTTAAAACGTTGTGTTTTTTTTGGACCCCGAGACTTAAAATATGTTAATGTAAAAAACTAAAATAATTATAAAAATAATAAAAATAAAATATAAAATTAGATACTGGGTTATTAGCCACAGTTGTTATTTAATTTATAAATGTACATAACGGTGGACCGTTGCTAATGAAAAAAAACGATTTTGAGCGGAGTTCAATTGATAGTGATGCTTTGTCAATAATATGTATGTCATATTATGATAAAATAATTAAATAGACATTATGTATTTTATTTACTATATTTAATTTTGTACTGATTTTCCCATTTTCCTCATTTTTTTTCCATTTGTTAAAAAAACGAAAAACTACCTCCCTAAATTACGTTCCCCATTATATTTTTTTTAGGAAAAATTGCTATCAATATGAATTGGAGCAAAATTACTGGTAAAATTTTGTCCATAAAAATAAAGTCATAATATTTTACTAATACATTTCGTACATTTTCCCATTTTTCTTCTGTTTTTTTACATTTGATGAGAAAATTAGAGAAAGTTGAAAAATGGCTTTCCTAAAGTACATCCCCATACCAATTTCCTTTCAGAAAAGGTGCTACACTTAAAAATCAGAGCTAGATCTCTGATAATAAAGTTGTTCACAAGAAAAAAAAAATAAACATCTTTGTAAAAAAAGCTTCTTCTTCACTCCACTCAGAATCTACAAGTAATATTAAATACCTACTAAACAATCTTGGATACCAATACTTACTTTAGACAAGTCTTTAAAAAACTACTGATTTTTATCATACAAGGTAATAAATATTATACATGAAGTATAAAACTGTTTTACTTAATACTTTTAATTAATATAAATAGCTAAATACATTTCACTAAATATACAATGTTTATTAAGCAAAAAAAATTCAGACCATTAAATTTAGGTTACTCTATAGATTCAAAATATTTAGAGTCCATAGTGGTATAACCACTTCATTGCAATAAACATTGATTTACAATGAACATTAACATTACAATTAAATATAAACAAATCATAATAAATAGTAATGAATTAATACAATTGAAAATGGAAGATTGGGTATAAAAAATATAACTATTTATAAATTATAGATACATAGAAAAATATTATTGGAATGTATAAAAAAATAATTTGATTTGTGCTATTATTATAAATACAAAAATAAGTTTACAAAAAATGATCAATCACTCTGAACACTCACAAATTTATCACAGTTAAATAAATGACTAACAATCTAAAATAATTCGAATGGCCCATACAAATTAGAATTAAAAATAATACTAAATAAAAATTATTCTAAAGGACGGAACAAATTTCAGTGATGTTTAAGTACAAAAAAGGAAAATAACCATGTTAAATCATAGAAAATTACAAAAATATAAATAACACAGAAATTATGATGTTTCTGTAAAATGAAAATACATATTCTTTGGACCAAATTTTTTCTTTAGAAAAAGGCAGTATCAACTACCAAGTTAAAAAATAATACAACATTTTCTCTTTGTTTTCAATGGATCACCAACAATCACATCCTCAGTGTCACCAGCAAATCTGTTAAATGCAGCTCCAGAATCAGATGGAGTATCAGCACTATTAGAAATAAGACCAGCTGCTGCTCGAGTCTGTGCTCGTTGTTTTTTCAATTCAGCCAATGTACCCGCATTGATAGTTACCGAAACATGTATATTTATTTTACCATCACTTTCAGTTGTATAACTCGTTTCAGCAGCTGGGCCAACTTCAACAGATTCCAGTTGTGTTTTTTCATCCGTAACATCTTCACCTTCTGGTTCTCGGCGCTCTGTTGTAGGAATTGTTGGAGCAATAGGTACCGGAATATATGAATCTATTGATGAATCACCTTCAATATCACTGGTTGTACGCTCATTAGCTAAAAATTTTTTCGCAAACTATAAAAGTAAAATAATAAATATATTTTATATGAACAAATTTAAATATGGGACTAATAGATTAAACATTTTACTTACATTTTGAGCTTCAATCCTTAATCTAGCTTCTTCTACTGCATCTTTTTTAGATGTCAAAGTCTTCTCCCTAATAGATGTTCTACGAACAGATTGAGCTCTTGTATTATTTGACTGAGTACGTCGTACTCTTCTTCTCTGAGCTTCTTTTTTGGTTTCTTGTTCATTACGTAATTGTAATATACGTTCTCGTAAATCTGGATCTTCACAAATATCGGCAGGTGTTTCATCATTTTTTGTCTTGGCATTTAAATCAGCACCATTTTGCACCAAAATCTCCAATACTTCCAACTATTTATAAATATAAAATAACCAGATAAATAATAAAACATGTTTGTGAGTAAAATTTAATTAAATAAATAATGAAACAATTTTAGTGACTTATTCATTATTAGAAATATGTGGGTGTATTATGATAACTTTTCTTTAAAAAAATAATATTTATTCAAATATTATATAATTTTAAATTGTAATCAATATTAAATATTGACAATTTTATATTAATTTCAGTGATTAAAATAAATAAATTAAATAGGTACCTAATTATATTTATTCACATATATATATATATATATATATATACATAATGTTATTATAATTTGTTTTAACCATTTTAATTTTTACTAATGAAATTTTAGTCAAACAACTTTCTGATGATTTACATTTCAGCCAACACTATACCAAATTATCAAATATTCAAACTTAATTATAGAAAACCTATTTGTTTCATTTACAATAAATAACATTTTGAATATTTCAAGTTTATATAAAATGTTTGGTTACTTACATGACCCCAACAAGCAGCTGCATGAACTGGTTGCCATTCATCTGAGTCTTTAACATCAGTAGCAACATGGTTATCTAATAAGTATTCGACAACTTTTAGATAACCATTGGCAGCAGCAATATGTAACTAAAATTAAATATTTATGTAATGTTGAATATTTTCAGTAACAATAAAAATATATTTGTATATATTACAGGTGTAGCTCCTTGATGGTCATATGATTCTAGTAAATAACTCTGATTATTTTCAATAGCTTGCTGGAGCTCTTGTAACATTTTATGTTCTGTTGTGGCACGTGTATTATCGATCAATTGTTGTGTTACACCACGTCTAGCCATCTCGCTTTCAATAAGATCTAATGCAGCCTCGTCTTCACAAATGTCATATGGCATGTTACCATCAGCATTCACAGCAAGTAAATTAGCACCCCTTAAATAATTGTGTATAATTATTAAAAACATAAATAAAAAAAAATTGTGTAAAAATACACATACTTGTCAATTAGGTATTTAATGAGATGTAAATGGGCACAAGTGGCTGCTGCGTGCAATGGAGTCCACTTTTCACTATCTTCTGCATTTACATTAGCACCAAATTCGACTAAAAGTTTCATCATTTGTTCATTGTCGTCAATGCAACACTAAAATAAAAATAGATTAAATTTATTTAAAAAATAATTACACATAATAGTTAAGTTTAAGAACAAAATGTAAGCATTTCCATGCATAAATACCTACCTATATATGCTGTAAAGGTCCATTTAAAGTGTTACACCATAGAAAAATGATTAATACAAAGTATTTTATAGAAAACATTGAATTTTATTTTTTAATAATTTACCTGATGCAAAGCAGTAAGTCCATCCTCATTTGTGGCATCGGGACTGACTTTCTTGACCAATAGTCTTCTTACTAATAACATTACATTTACAACTCAATAATATGGTATTCATGTGAAAATATTTATTTGGGTCATACCTTCTTCGATATCATTTCTGGAGGCAGCTTCAAGCAACATAACATTGTCGCTAAAATAAATATGCCTATTATTGCTCGGTGGAGATAATCGTCTACGTTCTCTGTCCTTTTGGGCCCACAGTCGTAATTGTTGTACCCGTCGCCGCCTGGCTAGGGCCAATCTATCGGCCGTGGGCATCCGCTCTAAATGGGACATTTCCAACACCAACTCGGAATGGTCCATTTCGATAAAGTTGCTTAGGAACTACGAGCTGAAATGGTTTGAACTACGAGATAGTCAACAGAGAGTGCTGAGTGACACCATTTCTTTTTACCGTCACTGGTTTGATTTGCATAGTTGAAATGTCCATTATAGTACACAGTGTCGTTTCTTGAACTTCAACCACTAATTAACAACATTGTAGTCAAAAAAATAAAATATCTACTTTTAACTCCATAAGTACAACCATTCAGAGAAAACAAAAATCCTAATTTCTAACTAAAACTAAACTTAAAAAATAAAAATATAAATTATAAAAAAAAAAAAAACAAATAATAAAATACCGTTGTTTTATCACAGATTTTATCACACATTAGACATGCTGACCATTAGAAACTTGTTTTTGAATTCCAATAAATAAAAAAAAAAAAACCAATATTATTACGTTTTCTTTTTCACCGCATTCTATTACATTAGTTACTCAATAATGGTTTCCATTTTTGGTGCCAAGAAACAATTATTATTTGGGATCGGAATTTTTCTCTTTAAAGTTATAGGTAACAGCTAAGGGGTAATAGTATAAAACATTCGAAAACGTATTGTACAACTCGCGTTATTTCATTTTATCATAAATATTAAATGATACCATATCAATTATGATAAGAAATAATCATTCACATCACGAATCATGATTATAAGCACGAGTTAAAATATATACCTTAATTATATTAAGTTTTTTGCGTCCGGACTTTTTGACCGATTACCATATAATACAATTATGGCAAAATAAAGAAAACTCAATGACACTCGTCGGCTAATAATACGAAGCGGACAATGAACACCGTTGTGTTTTATCTAGATGGGTATATTTTTCATCTTTATCCGGATAAATGGGAATTGTGTTACCTGAGATACATCGCTAGATAAATTTAATATTTTCATGTTTTTATCGCAAAATATTAAATTCATATTAGTCGCACACATTATTATTTAATACATTGTAATTTAATTTGGTGTGTATTGAATTGCAACGGTTTGCGTTATCCCGTGTTTGTATATTTTTTTTTTTATTATTATTCGGTCGCAAATTCGAATCTTCGTCTTTTATTTGTACAACACAAACGGATAAATTGCTGATAACCGCGACCGGTCGACGACGACCATCAACTCCGCCGGCCGGAGCGCGCCGGCTCGCGGGTTTTCGGCCTGAAAATATCTCCCGTGTTCGCCCGGAAATATCCTATTTATATTTCCTGCTTATCGCTGTTGTACGGTTTGAATGTGTTCACATTTAACATTTTATCAATAATAATGTTCGTGTAAACGTATGCGACGCAGTTTGCGAAAATAAAACTATTCGTTATAAAATTAATAAGGAATTGTCGCGTCAATCACTGTTGCGCGTAAATAATACACTCGTATTCGCCAGTGGGGGGTTACCTAAAAATGCGTGCACATTTATAATCCACCTTCTCCCGTTAATTTAGATTTTGTTTTTTTTTCGTCTAGCTTTTTTCATTTTCGTATAATATAATTCCTGGCCGTTTATAGTCTTGTACGCGACCCGTTATTTGTATCGTTATAAATTACCAGCAGTCCTGCGCCCGGCGTTTCCCGTGCCGATATTATTATTATTTTTTTTTTTTTTTTATATTTATTTCCGTACAGCTTTGCCCGTATCAGCACATCGGACGAAAATAATAATACGTGTATAAAGAAAATGTTAAGACTCTGATTACATTTTTTCCTTAAGGTTTTTGACACCATATTCAACATTTTATGGTAAATTAAAAATTGCAATGTTCTTACTTTTTGAACTCAAGTTAAAAAAAAAAAAAAACATTGAACGTTTTTTTTTTTTTTAGAAATAAGTGAATAACAGACTATTTGGCTTATTGAGTAACATAAAAAATACAGTTGTTTTGAAATTTAGATGTGTTATATATCTTGTAAACTTTAAGCACTTAGAATTGTGATCGATACCTAACCTATTAAACAATTATAATTTTTTTATCTAGATAAGAAATTCTATAATTTTATCTTTATTTAGATATTTAAAAATTTATCTTTATACAACACTGGTAATGAATCCTTTTTTAGTTTTATTGTTCCTGGGCTTTTACAACATTCGTCAAAATGTTTATGACAAACTGCATAACAACATCGAATTGTAGATTTCTCTAAATGAAACAATTTTGAATAGTTACAACGTTCAGTCCAAATTTTTAATTCGTTCTCTGTTTGAGAAAATACATGTTTTCTTTCAGTACTTTTACCCACCCGAAACGCAACATTTCGATGAAGGCGTTCTGATCGTACCGTTTGGTAATTTTTAATATAATTATTTATTATTTATTAAATATATATATATATATCTGTACCATACCTACTGAATTATACCTACAGTGTTCAATAAGATATTAAATAAATAAATATGTATACAAAAAAACATAAATAAATAAATATGTATACAAAAAAACAAAGTCTATAAATATGTATACAAAAAAACAAAGTCTGGATTACAGTGTTCAATAAGATATTAAATAAATAAATATGTATACAAAAAAACAAAGTCTGGATTATTATAGAAGGTGCTTGTATATACGATATTTTACGATTTGAAAAATTATCAAGAGGTTATAAAACAGCAAAGGTAAATACACGTGCGACGCACGTTGTCTAATAATAATAATAATTGAATTTCTACAAAATATCCTAGTCAAAAACCGACGCCGGAAGAAATGACAATTGACTGCCTTCGCTGAAATCAAGTTATGAGGAGGGGGAAAACATGCGCATAAGCGGACCGTTCTCTCCTGGGACAGACTATAGTTTTAGATTTCCTCCCCCCCCCCCACAACTGTTTCAATAAATAGCCTTCAAAATACTTGATACCTGCTTATTAACTTATTTTCCATTCTTCTGCGCCAAATCCTGCTTTATATTATACATATAATTTTTGATTGTTAGCTTAATTTGTTATAATTAAACAATGTTTTCGGGACTTACCAAGTTTTTCAAGGCCGACGTAATTGGAGTAAGTCAAAATTAAGTAATATATTTTTTTTTTTAATAGGTACTTACCATTTTACAGCTCTGAGGTCCACTTTAACATATAAGAATAGAAAGTTTCTATACATTCAGATCACGGACTACTTAATACTTTTTTTTGTATAGAAATAACAAAAATATTTTCATTAAATTTCCAATACTAGTTAATAATAATATATAAAATAATTATAAAAGTGATACATATTAATAATATATTAATTTGTTCAATTTAGCTTATTTAATTTTTCTAGTATGTTATGTAATATAAAATAATAATTATGTAATCTAGTTTTTCATACATTAACATAATACATGCAAAATATTGTACACTCATTATCAAGTGCCTACCTATTCTAATAATAGTAGGTATGTACTTGACTATTAAGATGTTGAACCTTATTTTAAATGATCTTAGATAACATAAGTCATAATAGGTACCTAATCATGATTTATTTTAAAATCATATTAGTAATATGAATATATTAATGGATTAACTAAAAAATTATATAATATTATACACCTAATTGGTGTCGGTGATCTTTAGAATTTATCAAATTTATATGCAATCTAACATAGATTTATTTAATGAGAATAAAAAATTGGTGCTAATGTTTTTTGAACCAAGAACAAGAATTATTATTTTGTTAATTTGTATTATTATTTGTGGTTATAAAACGTGTAACCATATTTCCAACATTGTACTGTGTATATTTTAAAAATCAGTAAATGTACCAAATAATATTTTAATTGCCTTTTGGGTTTTTTTCAAATACATGTATATTGTATACAGATAGTTTATACTTAGTTACATATTCAATCTTCTCCTTCAGTAAGGCTTTATTATTTTTAATCTCTGGCTCTATAAATCATAATAATGTTGAATAACTGAATTGTAAATATTGCCACTGCAACTAGTAATTTTAAATTTAATAAAACAAAATTTTAAATATTAACTATACCCAATGTGCCTGTTACGTAAATAAAACTTTATAATAACATAATATCAAGTTTATTTATTTTTTGTTCTCAAAGTAAACTAATCAAATTATTGACAAATCTAATAACCTACCGAAAAAAAAAACCTACATTAATAAATTATCTCTAACGAGTTTTGTTTAATGTTAATTAATTCTATAAGTTGATTAATTTCAATATTACTCTGAAGTGAATTGTAAATAAAGATTTTTAATAATCCACAATAATCAATATTTTAATCTTAATAAAAAAATTATGTTCAGAGATGTAAAATGATGTAACTCTACAGTAGAACTAAATCACTTCATATTATGCATTAAGTATTGCATTTGAATTTGATAGGTTATAATTTAAAGTAACCACTTCAAAATATTCAGATAGTGATTAAAGAGCACAGTAATGTTTAATTTTTAATTTATTAGTTTGTGATTAATTGCAATTTGGTGTTTGCAAACCTAGTAATATTATAATTTTTTAACAGATTTAGTTGTATCATTTTTTTTTTATATATATATTTCACATTTTTATTCTATAGAAAATGGAACCATTGCATTTTCTTGATATTCCATCAGAAAAAGCAACCTTTGCTATGGGCTGTTTTTGGGCACCTGACAGTCTTTTTGGGTCCACTCCAGGAATTATAACTACAAGAGTTGGTTATATTGGTGGATCTAAAGATGTTGTCCCTACTTATAAAAACATGCAAGTTTGATATCATAAAAAAATATGTATATATTTTATTTAATGTATATCTGTCTCTGGTTTTAGTGGTGATTATACAGAAGCCATTCAATTAAATTATGACCCAACAACAGTGTCTTATTTAGATTTATTAAAATTGTTTTGGGATCATCATGACCCTACCGAAAAATTTAAAAAACAGGTATAGTTCCATTGTTATACTTGTAATGTGTATTTTCATTTTACACTTTTACACTTTTTGGTAAAATATTTGTAATTTTTTAGTATTCTTCATTTATATTTTATCACAACGATCAACAAAAAACAGAAGCAGAGATAACTCTGAATGAAAAAAAAACTAAAGGCCTTGATATATTGACAAAAATAGAACCAGCCGGTGAATTTTTCAATGCCGAAGAGTAAATTTATATTTATTTTTAATTTTTACATTTTTTATAAGCACCTTTTTAAACATATTCAGTTACCATCAAAAATATCGATTGCAACAACACAAGAACCTATGCAAAAACCTTGGTCTTGTTTCTGGAGATGATCTGATCAAATCCCATGTAGCTGCCAGATTAAATGGTTATGTAGTTGGTCAAGGAGGAGTTGATCAATTTAATGCAGAAGCTTCAAAATTAAAATTAGATGAAACAACTATTGAATATGTCAGACAATTAGTTATTAAATATGAAGGTCAAGGATTAAAATGCTGAGTAAAATTATTGTATTCATATTTTGCATTAGGATATATACAATTATTTATCGCATTGGCAACTTGTCATTTAATTAAGAACAATCTAAAAACTCTTTAATTTTCAATGCATTTAATAAGTTTTTATTGTATATTTATAAAATGTGTGGAGTATAAATATTTATGGTGGTGTTATATTTACATTTAATTTTACTTAAGTTTACTAACCAAAATAATAGCTATATTCGCTTAAAATTATTGAAATAAAAATTGTTAACCACATAAACAACGTTTATGTGTTATAATCAATTTGTTGTGTAATCTTTATTATTGTTTATCTAAGTTTATTTTATTATATTGTTAATTATTTCATAGTACTAATATAATGTATACTTGGCATTTAAATATGATAAAAATTTAACAAATTTCATTCAAAAAAATATATTTTCTTTAACCCATACATAACAATTACTAACATCAAATTATAGTTTAAAATATATAACACAATGTGGAAATCAAAACTAAATTCAAAATATATATATATATGGCCTTGACTAAATATTTGTTAATACATTTTGTATCACAATAGTACCTAATAATAATAGTAATAGTAAAAAAATATGGCTGATACTGCAGATAGGTGTACCAATGTTTCAGGAGGAAAGATGCAACACAGAATATATTATAGAGTATTTACACTGGTAAACTATTGCTAATAAAAAAACCGATTCTGAGCAGAGTATTATAAGTCGTACTTTTTCCCTTGTTACCAAGATAAGAAATAAACAAAAAATTGGCAGTTTTCCCTATTTAATAAGGAATATCAAAAAATAACCTCCCCAATACAACAAATAGAATACATAGTATAAAATAGTTTCTAGTTTTTTTTTTTTTTATAGCAGATAGATTTTTAAAAAAGTTGTTTACAGACACAAAATAAAACACATTCCACATTAATGATCTATATAAAATATCCTAATACCCATTTAAACTAAATTGTAGTTATCGAGAAAAATTAAAAACTGGAGACATTGTTTAAATAATACCATAACTGAAAATAACAATGTATTTCAATCAAATATTTCTTTTGTTAACCAAAAAGAACCAATCTTATATATTTACAAATTGCAACTCCTGCTTCATCTAACCAACAAAATTGTTCTACTATAAACAATTTTGATATTGGTGAAAACGAAAATTAATCTGAAACAAATATATGCTTTTTACTAATGAACAAATTAATAAGATATCAGATCTAAATGTTTTTCACTCTAAATGTGCATCTTATATAATTACATCAAAAATTCCAAGGTACAGTGCTACACAGTTGAAATTACTTAAATTTGTAAATAATTTCAATTCTCAATTCTCTTCTTGTTGATTCACAAACTTTACTACAAACCTCTTGGTCTTGTTTTGTTACGTGATTAAATTGGGATGTGGTGAATATATTCACTTTGGGATATCTATAGGGTTTTTAAATTGGTTAAAATGTTTTTTACTTGCTCAAATTTCACTTTCATTACATTTATGATTTAATAATGATGGTATCTCAATAGACAAAAAAGGGAAATCTTTTTGACCCATATTTTTGCTCTGTTGTAAGTCTACTATAATGAAACTTTTTATTGTTGGTTCCTACTTTGGATCTAAGAAACCCAACAATGTACACGATACATTTATTAATATATTATTATTCAAATAAAATTAATTATTAATATTTGAATTGATTATTTATTAGTATTAAGATTCTATCAATCCTTTTGTTAAAGAACTCAGTTACCTTCTTGATCATGGCTTGGTTGTTTACAATAAAACATAACATAAATGTAAAAGACATAATTGCTTTTGCACCTGCTAGAGCATTTATTAAACAAATCAATGTTATTCTGGTTACTCTGCTTGGGAAGAATGTTTAGAGGATAGTGATTTTTTATCAGGAAATATAAGTTTTCTCGTTGGAACTTCATCTAAATCATTAAACTACATAGATCTGTGTTGTTTTGGCATAATGGAAAATATATATTTTCTGATGATTTATCTATTCTCAAAGATATAGCTGAAATAAAGGTAAAAATTCAAAAACTTTAATTATATCAAAATACCAATCTAAACAAGTTAGACAAATTATTAATAAATGATCATTCAGTTGATAACTGCCTGCACAATTTAACATCAACACAAATTAATTATATTAATGAGATTTTAAACAAGAAGGCATAATGCAGTCTTATAGTAAATAATATTTGTATGCACATGGTGTTCAAATACAATAATATATTCATCAAATTACTAGCTAAGATTTAATCAATTTTCAGAAAAAAAAACTATCAATGTATGGTGGATCAAGCATAAATGATGTTACTCGTCATATTCTTATAAAACTTTTAAGCAACGAAATATTAAGATCTATTACACTTACTGGTCATAAAGAAAAATAAACATGTTTTTCCAGTACAAAGTATTACCCACTAGGTGTGGTTATGGCATAAATGCAGTTAAACTCCCAAACAGAATTTTGGAATATTTTTTTCCCAAAATGTGTGTTTTTGCATGCTTAATTTGATGGTGTTTTCAAAAAACTTCAAAATGCTCGATTTTTCAAAAATTTTATCACTTTATACAGTATACATTTTCACTCCACTTATGATTATTAGCTGGCTAAATAAGTGTTTTATACGTATTAATAAAAAGAATAACATAACTTATATTATATGTAAAACAACATTAATTTTCAACAATTACAGTAGGATTTTTTGCGATATGTTTTTTGTTATTTAATAGTACAGTATAATATTATTGCCTTACTTCTTGGTTATCACAATGTTGAATTAAGATTCTCAGAGTATACATTTGTTATCTAGGACGTTTTTATGACCATTTTAAAATGGCTCCCAGTCGGGTCCTGGCAAGCGGTCGTGCGAACAGTCTGAACTTGGACGTTCAGAATCCTACTGAACCTTTTTTTGACTCCCGGACCGGTCCATGAATCAAACAGGCGCTTTCTGTTATAGTAGCAAAGTCCGTGTAGACCGTCCCACGACCATTCCATGACGATCATTATGCTATTAGGGATAGTAGTATCACGCAGTAACATTTTCAATACCTAGGTACTACTACATAATTTATTTGTTCTAACTTATTTTTGAAATTTGTATTTTCTAACATTTTCATAAAAATTTTGTATTTTTTTCATATTAAAAAAGCTGCATATTTTTACAGTTTTAACCGCATATCTTGATACTTGATCATTTTGGTGCAATAAGCACCCAACCCTACTAATAAATTATTACTGGTTGCTGAATATTTCTCCAAGCCCCGCGTCTCTGAGTCCCAATGTCTCAATAGGTTCTAGACAGTTTCAAGACCCAATAGTCTTCTTGCTTTTAAAGACGTTGGTCTAATGGTTAACTGTTAAGTTTTTTTGGTTAGGTTATGTTACCGCCCTAGGTAAGGATTTTTGTAGGCAATTAAATTTTCACTCTAGAAATGTACGACTACAAACCTGTTTTTTGGAGATATTAATATTTTATAGGTAAGTATACAATTATTCTGGCTAATAACACATAGTTACAGGTAGATAAAAAAGAGCCAGTTTACTGTTGTAAATAAAATGTAAACGCATTGCAAAAACTAGAGCAAACGTCCTGTTTTCTGGAATCAGTGGTTTATTAATTTGTTTATATTTTGATATAACTAATTTAGATAATGCGAAAATGCCTCGAGAATATTGCTTTTGTCTTACATAGTAACCGGTGTGCACTTGTTTACATAATAGCTATTTTAAACGATTTTTGAAAAACTGTAGAAATTTTCACTCGGGTGTTTTATTCCTCCGACGATAGAAGTTCATTTAATGGGAGGCTACGATTGTCCTTTGAACAGTGAATCCCTAGGTAAGTTAAATAGTTAAAACTATCGCCACGTATTCGTACAGTATTAACATTTTGTATTTGTATTAAGAAAATTTCATCAATATTAGACATTAAAATATCAAACTTTAAAGTGTCGACATTTCTAATAATAATATTATGACAATATCTTATATACTTATAATATATATATATATATATATATGATTATTATTTTACATTGTCCTTACAATAAATTTGTGTTTCAGTGGCGTAACTAGAACTTCTAATGCCCGTGGCAAAATATTGTGTTAAAAAAAAAAAAAGTCATTCAAAAAGACCCCCGCCTGCAATGTCACTGTCATGTCTCTAAGCTCTCGTCAGTTGTAGGCCCATGGCATTTGCCCATCCGGTATTTACGCCGCTGCTGCGAATATTAATTCTAGGGTTAATTTGTATGAAGTTTAGAATATATAGTTATTACCTACCTACTAAACTCATATTCGTTGTATTACGAATTCAAAATGCCTACATGTATAACGTAATTGATAGGAGTTTTAAAATTGTTAAGACACCTACTTATCTAATTATTCCTTCAGAAAATTTGAAATGCTTACCTATATAAGTAGGTACCTACTCTTATAAAACATCTAGGTCAAGGATCTGAAAAACTTTTTTTTTTTGTTTACATAAAGGATTATATACGTGGAGTTTACTCCATACAATGGCGGCATACTATCCTGATGACCCCATGCCTGATCAACAGAAAGATATAAATCAATTTTTTAAACTACTCAGTCGTCTTTATCCGTGTGAAGTGTGTGCGTCTGATTTTGCTCGGCTGTAAGTAATACTACCTTTTCAATTTTCATTGCTGCTGTTTTGATTAGTTAGGTTTTAGGTAAGTATAAATGTACAACCAGTAAGTACCTACACTAATATGTCGCCGATATGACCTGAAATCGATACTTACCTACCTACTTATTTAAACTTATGACATATTTCAATAAGTATACAAATATACCTGATCTTTATCACATTGTTTTCAGAAAAATATTAATTATATTGGGTATATTTTTTACATTAATATCCATTTCATAACTTAGTACTTATATAAAAATTTTCAAGTTTTTCTTTTTATACTCAACCTGTATGTTGGTTGTGGTGTAACTCACTTTTATGCAGCTAGCCCACATAGCCACAAAGGTACTAAAAATCCTTAAAAAAAAAATTAATGTTTATTATTAAGTAAATTATATTTAATACCATTCGTCTCATTGTTGAGACTTTACAGCGACTCAATGGTGCATTTCAACCCTGGTTGGTACGAAAATACCTAATTCTTTCATTGAATAGATAGGTAATTCTATAATAGGTGGACCATTTGATTGGTGCCAGTGACAACTCGTAATTAATATTGCAAGATGTATTTTTAAATAGGTTAACTGTTCAACCACCAGTATCCAGTTCTCAGAAAGCGTTATCTGATTGGCTATGTTAGATACACAACCAAGTTAATGAAAAACTCGGAAAAACAATGTTTGACTGTACTGGATGTAACGAAAGATGGAGACGGGTGAAAAAATGGTAATTGTGATTAAAAAATATATATATTCGGGGTGATTAATTTATCGTAAGACACTTATTATCCCAGAAAGTATTACTTTGTGCATTTTTTTTTTCTAGAAAATTTAAGGAATAACCAAAAGGCTCTAAAATGTTACGTTATTATTTATGTCACCCTTATTTTTGGGGTTAACCTGTATTAAAAATGGCATAAATAGATGGAGTATTAGTTAAAAAACATTATAGTGTTATAACTTTTGAATTAAGTCAATTCGTTGATGAGATAATCAACTTTTAAGTTTTAACAGGGGGAGAGTAATGGAGGGCCATTTTTTCTTTTTTGAATAGTATGTTGTGTGTCCTCAAAGTTTAGTAGCCTGTCATTTTTTGGTTATTCTTCTATGTAAGTTTGAACTATAATTTGTTAGTTTTTATTTTATTTCACAAGCAGTAAAACTGGTAAACAGTAAACAAGGTAAAACTGTATATCATTTCAATTATTGTAGTAGCGGAGAGGCCATTTAATGCTATTCATTTTTAGTCTAGTAATGAAAAGACAGGGAGTCCCTACCATTTAATCACCAAGTACCACTTGACACTTTGATGATGAATACCCATATCACTTTAATTTTAAAACAAAATTAGGAGTCAATTTTTTTTTTTTTAAACATATATTTTATTATTAATTCATTTATTAGTAGTTTTTAAGCTTTTTGCGTACCACAAGTTGGGATCCACTGGAATAGACCAGTATCTTATGATCTGTTGCATATTATTATTACCGGTGTTCTTTATACAAATATGAGATAGCCTTCACATACAGAGGCCTAAAGCTTACAATAATTAGTACTTAAAATAACAAAAATTAGAAAAAAAATTTTCGAACAAAATAAAAATAAATAAATATTTCTTTTTGTTATACAGTTACTCAAAAGTATTAGTACTTAAAACTATAGAATAAATAAGTTTAAAACGGAGTCGAACATTTAACTTGTTTACATTTGAATACAATTACTCTATTCGACTCAATTTTAAAAAATATCATAATATAATAATATATAAAATAATTAATTCTATAGTTGTTTTAGATAATATAATTTAATTAATGATCATAATAATCAACTCTACCGCCACTTTTATAGCTTCTCATGGCTAAAGTGTTAACTAGCTTTTGGCAAGTATCCTCAACTTTCACAATAGATTGTTTTTGTAGTCCACTTGTAAACTGTTCACGTATAACTTCATCTTTTGAATTCAAACTAATGTTTGTATACATATCTGTTAACACTGGACCTAAAAATAAAACAAAATAATAATTTAATCAGAAATAAAGTTATTATAAAAATGTTTACCTGGAGAATAACTAAGAACATTCAATGTTGGATTTTCTAAAGCAAGTACACGAAAGTACATTTCTCGACTTGCTTTTCCAACACAATAATAACCGACCGATTTAAAGGGTTCAATTCCTAATAATGAAGTAATATTGACAATACATTTCTCAGCTGTAATTGAATTGAATTTTGATAAAAATACACTCGTTAAACAGGTTACAGAGTATAAATTTAACGACATATACCTTGAAAAAAAAATAATAAAAAAAACTTAAAAACAATTGATTAGTTATTATAATTATATACAAATAATTGGATTTTTCAAAATGGTAAAAATATTAACAAAATTAAGTTTTTATAGATTCCCTTTTTAAAAATAAGTACACAATATATACCAATACAAAATTATGCGAATGAAAAAATTAATATTTTTAGATATACTAGTTAATTTGAATTTTTAACCAATATGTTTAACAACCGAAATTGATTTATTAAAAGTTTATGTGGTAAAACAATTATAATGATGTCTAAAGTTCAACTTTCAAAATTGATTACACTTATTTTAGAATAATATTAATTATTTAACATATTTGTAAAAAAAATATTAATTTTGGAATGTGAACAATACAAACAATAGACAAGGTTCATTAATAATTGTCTATTCTTTTGAATATATTGATTATTGAAAATTATATAAAATTTGGTCTGAAAAATAATTACAAAGGTTTTTATTACCTACTTATCAACTAGGTACTTTAATCTAACATGCATAAGTACTAACTTTATTATTTTGATTTTAAATCAATAATAAATATATTTTAAAATTAAGTTATAAAAATTGGGATGCGGATCAAATACACAATTTGAATAACAATTATAATATTGTACTTACTTATTCCATTCATCAGGATCATTCATATCAACCGTTAAATGATCTAAATTACCGACTGATCCAGCATTATGAATTAATACAAATAATTCATACTTTGAGGAGTCAATAGGCTCAACAATTTTTTCAAACATAGTTGCATTAGAGTTATATAAATCAACGCTGTAGTACTGTAACATAAAAGATTTGTATTAATAAGTAAAGAAGAATATTTATTTTTTTACATACCTCTACAAAAATATCTCTATTTTCTTTATTCACCAGTTCTTTTGTTTTTTCTAGACCATTTGTATCTCTAGCGATAAGCAGAATACTAGATTCTGGGACTAAAAGTCTGCTTATTTCTACAGCTAAACCTTGTCCTATACCTTTACTAGCACCAGTTAAAATAACACAGGTGCGACGATTCCAAAACTCATTCATCTTGTGTATTTTGTTCTATTAATCGCTGGGTTTCAGTTGCAGTTAAAGGTTGTTCTGGATTGATCCACGCAGACAATCCTAAAGGTTGAATGGCTGGCTCCTCATTTTCAAAAACTATATTATTTGAATTCACTAAATGCTCTAAACATGTTTTGCGAGCTTCACATAGTTGATCAATGATTTGATGGCGTTTTGTACTGTCAGACTGAGAATTGTTCTTCAGCTTGTTCAGTTTTTGTTCTAATAAATAAAAACAGTATCAAATAACATACTCATACTTACATTACTGTGGTAATCCCATCTAGTGATTACCTAACATTACCACCTATTATGTAATAATATGCACTCACCCAAACGATGTAAGTATTCTTCTCTGTCAGGCAATGGTTGGAAAGACTGTTGGCTAGGAGTAAAATTATTTTCAAACTGAAAATCAATGGAATCTGATGTTAGTTTAGGCCAAGGGTCTAATGTCTGCGATTCATTTGACAAACAAGGGTGCATTATAAAAAATATAACATTATATTATTGCATTAAATTAATGTGTAAATACGTTGATAACTAATAAGTTTATTACGTGATTAAAATATTATAATTTATCTGTTAATTCGGTTAAGTTAGATTTAATCTGTATTACAATTTTATAAATTATAATAGCTATAAATTTAAATTTTATATTTTGATAGTTATTATGATTTATGATTTATGAATTATCAAACATTACATTAAAGTGAATAGTGATTGAGAATACGTACACAATCATATCATTGAAAAAGTCGGGTTGGTTGATAGATAATGAAGTATGTTATTATCTATTGGTTGGGGGCAGTTGCCGTAACGATAAGAGCTAAACACGAAAAATAGTGGCGTCAAACATGATGTGCAACCTAAATTTATCCAACATTTTATGAAAATAGTTTTTTTTTTTTTTATAAATGTACACACTATTTAGTTACAACTTGTGTGACGTAATAGATTCACATATTGTTCCGACCTACGCTTCTTGATTATAATATTTTATATTATTACCCATAGTCGGGACACCACGAGATATCGGAACGCTTCTGCGCATGTATAATACTAAAACTGACTTCGAGTGGTGTCTACGGGCAAAGTTGTGGCGTGGGGATGTGCGGCAGCGACCGGTTTTGGTCGGCAACCAGATCTCTCGTGGGACAGACTATAGTTACCTCTTAGTTCATATACATATACTAGTATATGATCCAAGAGATACCTTTTGTATAATATATTATTATACTATACACTTAAGACTCAACATAGACATTTTGATGCACAAATGTAGATATATACTAGTAGCTAACTAGTGATAACAGCAGATGCCAAAAAAAGCCATGCGGGTTGTAGGCTCTGCAGTGTTATCATAACTACGTGACACCTAATCTATCATTTGGCGGGGGGTATTTCAAATCGAATCGTATGTATTACCAAAGATAAAACATATTATAACGAAAAATAAATTATACACGTAAATCATTAATAAAAATGATTGTATACAAAAATAAGATTATTTATAATTATTAATTAATAATAAATAAAATTTGATAGTAACACGTAAAAAAAAAAAAAAAACAAATCTGATTTAAATATGATCTAAGAAAATTTGAACAAAAATTTCTGGTTGAAAAATGTAATCTTAAACATTTTAAATAATAAAATCGTTGCATCTTAGTTTAAAAACTATTTTTTTTTTTTTTTGGTTTTTCTCAATTATTATAAAAACTACTTTGAACATCAAAAAACGATTTACTTTGACAAAGATAATATTATGTTAAAAGGAACAAAACTGATTTTTTGTCATTTTTGGAACAATATTTCTGGTAAAAAACATAATAAGTTATTAAAATGTATGCATAAAACATTGAGTTTTCAGTCAATCAAGGTGGAGCTATCTAGGTTCTAACTATTTGCAACGTACTGAAGGACCGTTAAGCAATACAAGTAGTTATCGAGATACTGAAATCAATACAAATTACCAAAAATACTGATTGGTATCTAAAAAATCTTTTGAATTCTGAATTTCGGTGCGATTACATGATGGAATATTAATATGTGGGAAACTTGAAATGTTCTAAAATTATACATTACAACTAATCAACTATCTTACCTGATGTTTGTATAATGATAGCCTTTTTTTTCGCATAATAATAATAATTAATCACATTTAATGTTTTATGCATTTTGGAAAACTAAGGAGGAAGCAAATGCATTACCCCTCTCAGGTACAGGCACAGGTGCCCCCTTCCGGGCACCTGTGCTGAGTAGACTTTATTTTTTAGTAGTTAGCTTGTTATAGTTGACGATTCTACGATAAGTAATACCTAGACAATTATATATTATTATTATTATATTTTTATATTATTCTGTTTTGTTATTATATGTGTTTAAATGTTTAATGGTTTTATGTTAATGACTCTAGGAAACTGTAAAAGGGGGGGGAAGGGGTAATATAAAATATATTAAAATGCTAAGAATGCTCTTTTTTTTAAAGTAGCTAGAGTAACTCTACTACTATTTTCCCTAGTCAGGCACTGATGTAGGGGCGTCTCCGAGGAAGGTCGAAGGGGAGTAGTCACCTCACTTCAATGCACCATATGATCCTTAATTTACAAAATATCAATAATTAGCCCAAGTTTCGAAAAAAAAAATCGGTCCATAGTATAATTTTTAAGTTTTAGGCTTAGGTGAGATTTGATATTTTTTGAGAATTAGAATAGCCGGGGCAACTGTACCTACGTTTTGTAAAAAAACATGTCACGCGTGAAAAACCCTCCCGCTTCGTAGAATAATTAGATTTTGTTGTACTTTTTACTTTTTGTTGGTCACACTGAATTAATTTTCAAATTTCAAATTTCTAGTGTATATTTGGCTAAATATTTTAAACATTTAATGATAGTTGGCAGCATATGGCTCTGTGGCTGGGCCATATCACGCAAGTACCCAAAAATAAAATATGTTTATTATTAAATATAATATTTATTCGGTCGAGTATTTATTAAAAAGTAAAATTCAGTTTTCGTACGCAGTATGAATTTCAATTGAAAGGCCATTGTACAGAATTATAAATAATAATGTAGGTAATATATTGGCAACGACATTTACTTTTTGGACGTGTTATAATATAGTTATGTTTAAAAAAACAAAATATGAATACGTTTAGTAGGTACCTGTATCAATATCTGCCATAAAACTTCGCTGAATGTGTCTTGCGCATTTTTTATTTTATTAAATTGATATTATGAGATTCAAACGTGTATTACCTATGTAATCCCGTGCCAAATAACTGTTAATTATTAAATGTACCTATAGGTACCAGCCATACCTACTGTACAATGAATTGTTTTATCAATGTTTCAGCGATGTTTTATTAGAATATGTAACATACATTGCATACGCGTAACTTAAATATTGCTGCTACACTTAAAATTCTGTTTTTTTCTGACATCCAAGAAACAGCATAAAGTAGGTAATATGGAGAGGAATCTTAAAATAACGCTAGATAGGTATATGAAAACAAAATTAGTAAAATTAAAATCAAGTATATAATAGGTATTAATAAGCAATATTATAACTTATAAGATATCTGCTGAATAGTGAAAAAGGTCTATCGATTTTATCGATCATTATAGATCATTACCTGGCCGGTAGGTAAAGGGGACACAAATTTAGAGAAATTTTTACAATTTTATTTCTTCCCTTAATCACTGAAAAAATATCTTTTTATTCTTTCACGTTTTAAAATTTTAAAAATAATCAATTTGTAAAATATATTATTTTTAACATTTTAATGTACCATATTTACATATTCGATCAATAGTTTCTTGATTTTTTTTATCCGTTTTAATTTCTAGAAAATTGGTGTGAAAATATCAGCACAGTAATTACTTATCTTCTATTGGAAATTAATTGTTTTCACGCCTATTTTCAGTGATTAAGGGATGAAAATTAAAATTAAATTTTCTCTAAATTTATGTTCCCCTGATAAATAACGTGATTGAAAAAAAAATGAACATAGACAAAGTTATTAGTATTTGTACTATAATACACAAAGAAAATTAATAAACAAATATTACATTTTAAAATCACTAATAGGTAAATTTCGTTCACTTTCCCATGAAGTAGGTTGAACAAAAATAGTTGGTCAGCCCTTTCGTGCTTATTTTCCAGTGAACAGAGTTTTAATATTCTCATGACTGGTGAGTAATTGTGCTGAGGATGATCAATTTTTAGTAAAAAACCAGCGAGACTAAGGAAGCGGGATTGAACTCGTTCAAAAAGTTAGATTTCGACTTGAAGGAATGGATTCCAAACTATCAATCCATAATACAAGATTAATCTTACAAGGGAACAATATATAGCGACTAAGCAAGATGCTGAACTGAATTCAGTAGTATGGCATTGAATAAAACCTAAAACATTTAGTGCTTTGTAGGAAATACGATCAATATAAGATCTAAAGGATAAAGTCAGTGTGTATATGAAACCAAAATCTTTAATTTCTAGAACCAGCTTTAGAGGTATCCCGTTTAGAGTATAATTATGATCAGTAAATGTTCTAGATTTGTAGAAGGAAATTACTTTACATTTATTTTCGTTGAGAGTCAGACCAACTGTTTTACACCAGATTATAAAGCCATCTAATGAATATTGAAGGACATTACAATTGTTTATCGAATATATACTAGCAAAGAGCTTAGCATCATCGGCGAAAAGCGACAAGAGAGAGAATTAAGAAAAACTGTATTAATAAATAGATTAAATAATAAGAGGGATAAATGTCCGCCTTGGGAAACCCCGGAGGAGTAGAAAAGGCTAATAAATTGCCTATATATGACCCTTCTCTACTCCGGTCTAAACTTTAAACTGTTATAACTCATAAACGGTAAATCTGATATTAGTGTTATGCACATAAAAATTTCTAGAAAAATATTCTCTATTCAAAAGAGGGGTGCCTATTTGAAAATCAAAAGTATGCAGTTATTTAAGGTATATTGAGTAGGGGTGAAAAATTAAAAATGATTTTAAAATAAAGCTTAAACGATTCCATAAAGATTAAAAAAAACAAAAATCAAATTCACTTAAAATCCTCTGAAATAATTGCTAGTTCATGATAAAAAAAAAAATCACCCTGTATATAGGCAATTTATTACCAATTTTCGTGACGCGAACTATAGTAGAAATTATGATAATATCAAATATTTTATAATTGTTTATATTGCGCGAATAATGTTATCAGACTGCTCTATGGTTTTGGGTTATCTATAACTCTGCGAAGTAACGTGAGTGGTTACGTAACTGACATTGAAGTGATATACCTATTTGCAACTCCCAGTATCACTAAAATGTAATTGATGAAAATCAAAATATTATCTATAGCCGTAATAAAACTAAAAAAAAAAAGTAAGCTTAACTGTTAAAATTTCTCAACTGATTATTATTTTTTAATTCAGAAATTTTTTTAAAATAACTCACTCATTAGTAAAGTACTAAAAACTGTCCCGCAGACCGCAGGGGATGCCATAGCACACTCAGCATCCCCCCTGCGCACGCCTATGTTACTATAATATAACTATAATGATATATTTCAATTATAATATTAATAGATTAAATGAAATCCGTTCTTATTGTTAAAGACAGTCGTTTGATATTATTAACAATAATGATTTATTATTATCATATTTCATTTATTGAGCGAAAATGATTATTAAAAAGGGGAAAATAAAAAAAAATATACATAATTAATTTGTTTGGTGCATGAGGAATGTACGTTACCTGTACCTATTTACTGGTGTATTTTCCAGGTATTTGATGTATAGGTAATTGGCTACTGGGATATTTGAAAATATATTTTTGTTTTTATAACACTAAAATGATGATAATTTCTTCCAAGGTAACTTTACAAACATTATTATAATTGGGAGTTATTATAACGAACCAATGCTCGGCATCGTGCACGCTAGTAGGTAGGTACTTTCTTAGACACTATATTATAAGTGGTACTTGAGATTTTTAAATTTTTTTTTTCAACAATCAAGCAATAATATTTTGACTAACCACTGACATATTATACTCACTATAAAGATTTAAAAAAAATTACGTTAATAAAAAATACGCAATACGTTTTGGTAATTTGATCATAGAAAGTATACAGAAATACTGCAACCAATGTGGATATAAAACTGATAGTGTTTTACTTGAAATATGATCATATTATTATATAGGTAGAGTAGGTTAGGTGGGTAATAAGTTTTAATAATATTTACAATTAATTCGCCTGTTTATAAAAAAAAACGTATGTGGATGAACGTCTTAATTCGTATACGGTATAAATTCAGTAGATTTTTTTAATAATAATTGTTATGAAGTCCTTGAATAGTTGTGTTCTAGAGTAAACTATATACACTGTACATGCAGTCTATATATATTATTGTCTGTAAATTATTATTATATTGTTACAGCGGACACTGTATATCCATTGTATAATGTTGGCCTCTTTACGCGACTTGCGTCCGAGGTCAATCAAAAGTGATAATTGAACAATAATATTTATCTTAAGACATTGCAAAACGCAACGGCCTTACGGCATTACTGTTTAAAAAATGTGAACAATATTAAAAATTTAAAAATTTAAAACAATTTTTGTTTTCCCGAACACATGCAGTGACTCATATTAGATAATAGTTATAGTAATGCCAAACCTTTTAAGGTATACAATTTAGGGTGGTCCTTATTATTTATAGAAGAAAAACAAATTGTAACACTTTTGATGTAGAGCCCCTTCAAATTTTTATTGTTATAAGAAAGTAATTTTGGAAAAATGTGATCATGACTACTCTCTCCCTTCCCATGCCTCTGGGGTATTGAAAAATAGCCAAAGAGGATAGTTTCGTTATTTTATGGACACAATGGAATACAGCACTTGGCAAAAAATTGTATATTTCTTTAACAATTGTAGAACATAAAATGATGAGTAAAAAATATATTCATATTATTCAAAAATTATATAGAACAAATCTAATTTTTAAATTTGTTTTGTTTTTTTTTTTTGAACATATGTATATTGCCGATTTAAGAACGATGGTGAAGTCAGAATTAAGCGGACTGACTAGGTTTCGAAATTATAGCTTTTTGAAGTTCTGATATTATGCGGATAGTATATGTTATGTTAAATAACTCTATATAATAAATAGGGAGCATCACTATCAATTGAACTGCTCTAAGAATTGTTTTTTCGTTAGCAATGGTTTATCGTTGCTTACAGATATATATTAAATTATCTATAACAGTGGCTGTAACCGTCTTTATTATCCTAGGACGTTTTTTTTTTCAGTTGTATTTTGAATATATGTTTGAAATGTATGTATTCTTGTGTAAATGTATATTCATCAATACCCGTTTCATCGGTACCAATTGACTTTTTGTCTACATTGATCAAAAAATTGAATTTATTGTAAATGTTTGCATATCCAGAATGTTTTATTTTAAGTTGCTCCCTGAGTTCATCCAACACAACAAAATTAATCGTATTTAATTCTTCTTTACCACCAAAACCTACTTTATTCGCTCTAAAATTACCTTCATCTAGTTCGTCACATAAAAGGGGTAGCAAAAGACGATGGTTTTTAGTCCAATTAAATTCATATTCTTATTTTCTAATTTTGTACAACAAATTAATATATACTAATATAATTTTTTATTATATTACATAATAAAACTGATTTTCATTAGATTAATAAATATATAATAATATACTAATGATTATAAATTTACTATACGGTTTGGTCGGATAAAGTGTGAAAGTACGCCAAAATATTGTGTGATTCAAATGGCCACTAATATGAAATTTTAGCACTGGTGCTAAGTTTACTATTGTTGATATGTCCTCTGGTAAATAATATAGAAAGTAAGTAATAAATAAATATCGTAAATAAATAAAAATATATTAATTAATTTGACAAAGCAGACTGGAACATTTTGGTGAACGAGTTATTATAATTGACAACATAAGAGTGATGATGTTTCCCGTGGTGTAATTCCATTATTTTACTTGATATAGTAGGTTCTAATGTATTAAATTCATGTGGAATTGGAGGAAATGTGACGTGTAAATCTTCTAAATGATCTTTTCAAGTGTTATTATCGTTACTAAATGTTTGTATTGATGCCATTTACAACACATGATATTATTAAATTTAATAGTTTCTAATATCTAGAAATATTACGAAATACAGTTCGGAGCAAAGTTCGGTTATACATGATTTAAAAAACCGTAATATTCACAATTTTCATCAAAATTTGATTTAATGTTCCGATTTTCCTGTTTTTTTCGGGTTTTCCATATTTTTTCCCGGTTTTGTATATTTGCTAGGAAAGCTCTTCGGAAAATCTAAAAATGACGCCTTAAAAGTACCTCCCCAATCAGATTTCCTTTTTGCAATTGTTCTGCACCTTTTCTGAAAGGAAATCGGTGTAGAGAAGTACTTAAAGGAGGTCATTTTTCGCCAACCTTTCCCAAGAGTTTTCCCAGCAAATGTGAATAACCGAGATAAAACCTGAGAAAACATGGAAAAATGTAGGAAAACTTAGAAAATCGGTACAAAATTAAACAAATATTATTAAAGAAAATATATAAAGCCTATTTAATTATTTTACTATTAAATGACATATATATTGTTGACAAAGTATTACTATCAACTGAACACCGTTCAGAAACGATTTTTCGTAAACACTGATTGATCGTTACTTACAGATATATATTAAATTATCTATAACAGTGGCTACACTCGTTCCCATTATCCTAGGACGTATTTTTTAATTAATACATTTAATTAAATACATAAATAGTCAAACCTTTACGTTTTATTTGGTTTTTTTTCGGACCTCTTTTTCAATTCTTCATGAAACTGTTGAAGTATGTTTCCTGATATTTTTGGTCTATGCAATTACATATTTGAAGAAAATACAATACTGATTAAAACATAATATATAACATTTAATAAAATGTATTTAAAGAATATTATTTGAGTAGTAATTATTAATAATGTTATACTGACAATAATATTAAATATTATTCTTATATCAATAACGTAGGTAATAAAAAAAACACTTGGTGCCCGTTGTTTTTTGGTTAGGTTAAGTTAGGTAGAAAAGTATAAACAAAGTTGTAATACATTTTTTTCAGTGATTGTAATTAATGATTCAAATGATTCAAAAAAAAAAAAATTATTTATTTATTTCCAGAGATTTTTCTTCAAAACGTAATTGCATTTCTACCATTGTATCAACAATTTGTTTTCCTGTTTTCCCTACGTTTTTCTCCATTTATTATGAAAACTCCTGGTAAATTTAATATTCTTCTTAAAGTACCATCCTAATAAAATTTCCTTTCAGAAACGATGCTACACTTGAAAATTGGACCAAAATTATTTCTAGTAATTGTTCACCGCAAAAAAATTTATAAACATGATTGTAAAACAGATATATACTTCGCTTCACTCAGAATCTAAAATGTAAAATCATGAAATCGTTACGATATAAACATTTGTCCAAAAAATATTTGTATCGTAACACTTGGAAAATCAAAAAATTACCAACAGTGCAAGTTCTGTTTGTGTTATAGTGATAACTTGGTTTAAGTAAATTCATAGCCCAAGTAGATTTTACCAGCACAAAACGGTTTTTCGTAAATATTTGTATTAATTTCTGTACAATTACAATACTAGTAAGTTGTGATAGTAAATCAATCTTACGGGATTACCTACTTGTGAATGTATTTAAAAGTGAAATTTCATATTTGAGGATTGATAAAATTAAATTTTTCCAAGAATGTCGAGAAAATTGCTAATACGTGATCCTATAAATATTAAATATAGATGGTCTTCTTATTACCCGAAGTCCGAAGGTTTTTGAAGCTCTCAATTTACTCTTGAAACAAAAGTATATCCGCTGGGCAATAAAAAATAACTAGAGAGTTGAACGCTGCACAAAAAATGTACAGATTTATGTGATCATAGTTTTTATAATATTGTTCGTCTACCAGTTATTTTTGTAAGTACCTATACTTTCGGCGATTTAAATATTTTAGATTCTGAGTGGAGCAAAAAAGCTTATGGTTTTACAAAGATAATTAATTTTTTTTTTTTATCTCTTAACAACTTTTCTACCAGAAGACTTGCACAGCTTTCTATGTGTAGTACCTTTTCTGAAAGGAATTTGGTGTGTGGAGATACTTTACAGAAGGAGTTAATTTTTCGATTTTCTCAAGAGTTTTCTCATCAAATTTGAAAAACCGAAAACAACGGGGAAATATAAGATATGTAGGTATTAGTTAATATATATTACGGCCTTTTTTTTCCCCGTACACAACTTTACTACCAGCAATTTTGCTCCAACTTTTAATGATAGAAATGTTTCTAAAAGGAAATTTCACTAGGGTGGTATTTTAGAAAAGTCATTTAGAAAAGTCAAAGTTTTCCGAGCAAATATGAAGAACCTGATTAAAATATAGAAAAACGTAGGTTTTGAAAGTTAACTGTTTTCAGATACTGAATACCCGTGCTGAAATATTCAAGTTTTAATCCTTAACGCGGGTAGTTGAAGGGTTTTGATTTTCTAAATTTCAAATAACTCGGGAATTTTTGATTATGCTTTTATCGCACGGAAAAACCCCATTTGAATAACGTTTAATTGGATTATTATGTTATGTTTGTCCTCCGGGGACTACTTCAGTATAAAGCAAGCGTTTATAAAATACAGGACACGGAACACTTGGCTAAAATAACGGACGGTCCTCCGCGGGACGTCTGAGCGCCCTAATTCAATGTTATAAGGCGCCGTCGTTGTCGTTTTTTCGCAACCGGCACGCCGTCCGGTCGGTACGTAAGCCTGTGGTGTTGTGATAATTATTGTCCTCCCCCGACGACAGAAAATATCGATCAAAATATAATCACGACGATCGATGTCGCGGTGTGTCGGGGAACGGCACGTCGCGTACCTACACCGCCGAATAGCACACCTCGACGTAATGAACCCGACGCGGCGGCGGCCGTCCGTGGATTTAGGTCGAAGGACCGACGCGCGTACACCTTAACGGCGGCCACCGTTGTCTTTTCCGCCGCCGTCGCCGTCGTCGCGCCTTCGTAGCGGCAGCAGGTAGTAATCCCGTGGTAAACGAGTTCGACCCCGCGTCCGTCCGCCGCCGTCAACGCCGCGCCGCTCCGCCGATCCACCGAACCCCCACCGTACCGCGGCGGCCCCGTGCGGCGCGCGCGACGTTCACCACGCTCAGTCAGAGATCGGATCCGTCATGACGTGTCGTATGTGCCGTCCGTCGTCGTCACCGCCGCCGCCGTCGCCGCCGTTCGAAAGTTTTACCGTGCGTCGCCGGATCGACGATATCATTATTTTCTTCGCTTCAGCCTGTTTGTAAATTTTCGTTTCGGTGTTCGTCCGACCGCTCCCGCTTGAATCGGCTCAAGCACGCAAACCTGCCCGCAAAACATTATTGCGCATGTGCCGTCCAAATGTAAATAATATTTTTCACGATACATAACTCTCGCCGTGCAGTGCTGTGGCGGCCGTACGTAATTACCGACATTAACATACAGCTTACAATCGCCAGACACAGCTTATCGCAACTTGCTCCGTGTTCCCGTGCCCGGTGATTATGGCGTACTACTGACCGCCGCCGTTTTCGTCGCGTGCACAACGAGTAAGTAGCCAACCGAGTAGCGTCAAACTTCCGTCGCCCGCTGTGACGAGACGGGAGAACTATACGTATAAAATAATATTATGCTTCCGCCCGCCGGCCACTGCTGTATTACTCCCACTCGGTGTGTACACCCGCGATCAGTGGCGAAACGAACGTAAAATAACCCATAATCTACCCACCCGTCCGCCCGTTTAGTTATTTTCATATTGAACACTCGCCCACCCCTGAATCGTCGCAATTGAGAGCGTCCGCTTTTCAAAGGTCCCGTTCGTTCCTTCAAACGTATACAATATAAAGGTCACGGATGGCGTAATAAAAAAGACCCGCTCATCGTAAACGTTCGTGTATAAATGCTGCTTTAAACCATAGTGATATGTCGCGGACAACGTCCAGTGGCAAGACGCAAGGGAGAGGGCGGGAGTTTCGGGGATATATCCCCCGACAACCAAGAGTGACTATTGGTATGAGTAGTAGGTACCTGATTTAACCGTGAAACGTATAATTCAGCCGAGTTATAATGCGTAATTTGATCAATCGATTGACTTTTTTGCGCCCGGCTTTTGGATTCCCATTTGGGTACCTACCTAGTCAAGTTGAGTAGGTAGAGAAAAAAAAAACTACGATTTATTCACGATAATTATTTCCCTACCCGTCGAAAATTCCCAAACACGCCGCTGACGACATCGCCGGGTCAATCGGACGAGATAGGTATCTGTCGGCTATTATAGGGATTAGTGTGGTTGATCCACACTAAAGGGTTCGTTACACGTAACCCGGTCACGCACTCTTTACCGCGTGGAGTTTCACTCTAAGTATACTTCAATTATACCGCTCTTTATGCCTAATGGAAACTTATACTGTCGAGGGCACGACGACCGTTCCGTTTGCAGCTCAAGCAGAAAATGACGGTAAACGTTCTTAACGCCGTGTACATTTAGTTGATATTTGGTCTACTGTACCTGCCTACATAATCTATTTGTTATCGTCCGAAAATCGGATCAACGGTGTTATTTAGGTAGGGTAGCACTACCTACAGAAAAATCTGCTTAAACTCCCCTTGGAAGTTATAGTCATAAAACGTTGTACAAAAATCGTGTTTATAAGCTTAACATAAGTACCGAAATTTTAAATTTTTGAGCATTTTTTTTAATAACCGACTTTTTGATGAAATCAGAATTTACCCATCCATAATTGCACCCTCCCACATCTATTTATAATTTAGGGAATTCTTAACTTCGGACGGTTCGTTACAATTACCCAGTGGCTTACCCGAAGAGGGGAGAGGATAACAGTGACATTTGCACCCCCAAAAATGTTTCCTGGGCACGTTACCGATTGTACCTATTTTATTTTACTCGGTGCACAATAATAATATTATCGTACGAATTATGCGGTTTGGCCCTTTATGTAAACCATAAATATTATATGGTTAATATATTGTCGAAAAATATCCCTACAATTTTGACAGGAAATCAATTCGTTCCAGGTCTATCAAAGTTGTGGTAAATGTTTAATTATTATGGTTTTATAAATAATTTGTCGGACTTAATTGTATTTTTCGTATACATTAAAATTAATTTTATTTAAAACTATCAGTGTATAAACTCGAACACAAAAACAAATTTTCTTTGAAATACATTTACTTACTACGTTATTTATTTATCCATGGAATAAATATTAATATGATTACAGAGGCTATTCCAGAATATTACCATTATTGTTTCTAAACCGTTTGTTCAGTAAAACTGCTGGTTAAATCAGCATTTTTTTTTCAAGTTTTTCTGCTGACGATTTAATCAGTTATCAGTTACATACTTACTTACAATAAATCTACCCGTGGATTTGAAACACTTCGAATCGTTGGTAACCCTTTTGTGGATAAAGTATTGTTATTATATATAAATAATCGCAATATACGTGTTTATTTTAATAGGATGTATATTTCCGAATTTTATTGAGAAAAATACATTTTTTTCCAAAATTCCTCGTAAAGTAATATTTTTGGATCAGGTTCGTCCAGTTTTCAAATATCCGACGCCCAGCAGGATTTCTAAAATCGAAACTAAAAAAAAAACACGTACATGTAGACGATTCGGTTACAACCACCCTGACTAATGCGATAAACCATTTTAACCATTACCTGCACCTACAATGGGTGTACCTGTTCGGGAGTTTGTTTCCAGGATTACCGAATTCGATTTAAATACAGTTCGTCCAGTGTTCAGTCACGTAAGTTCAAACATCACGTTTCGAAAAACACCCAAATATAATAATTTACCATCCACATCTGCACAGTTCTACAGGTATTACAAAATAATTTATAAGTATAATATACGATTTATCGTTGACCCGTAAGAATCGCTGTCTATGTTCAATAGAAATGATCACGAAATGCAAAAACCATCACACTGTGAATATTGAATAAAAAAAAAAAAACACGGACAAAATCGAAGTAACATTTCAATCTGTTTTTATTTGTACCGTATCAACAAGGTACTATTTTTCGCTTAATGTCTGAACGCATCATCGTGAAATCGTCATTTTTTTTTGTCTAATAATTTTCTCTCGGTTTCCGTAAATTATGTAAAATCATTTTTTGAAGTAAATGCATCGATTACTTACAATTTATTGGATTAACTGTTGTTAAGGAAAAAAAGGACTTTAAACTATACAAATCGATGAAAATAACTAAAAAAAAAAAAAAAAAAAATAGGTATATTGTTATGATTACATAATAAATAGGTTGTCTTATGAATTGTTTTTGTGTCTAACCATTTATGCATGCGAGTTGTGATTGGTTAGGTGTTTGTAATTTATCGACAGTGACTAAAAGCGGATTCCTTAAGTCAGTGTGCAGTGACAAATGATCATTGTCTTGAGCAATGAGTATCGTTTGATCAAAGTCAGTTCGTTCATGTGTGTGTCATTTAGGTATAGAAAACCAGGTAGAAATTCTTTCTTTGTCTGTTAATATCATTTAAATGACCGTAAAACGACCGGTATTTTAAATGGTTAGATTATTAATTTCAAACCAACGTTCTTTTAATATTATATATATATAAATAACTGCGCATTCAGTTTTTAAAACGATTACTGCAGTTGGATGTCGGTGTATCAAAGTGACGTTATCGACGACCCTTTTCTAATGGTTTCTCGATCGTTTTTTGGCATAGGTACCTACGATTGCTGAAGGAGAAGGTGGAGGGCTAAATATATATATTATAATATAGCTAATGACGTTCATAATTCACATTTTGTAACACATGCACCATCAAGGCGTAAAATATGTTGTATAGGTAGGTATACATTTTTACCATGTGTTCCCGGATCGTATTATGTCAGTATTACGACTGTTTTGTAGTAAAAATACTATACATATCTGCGTAGGAATAATTTTGTTAAAATCAAAAAAAAAAATTAAAACACAGTTACCTATGGTCGTATGTGTGCTACTTGCGTAATCCATTTCGTTTCTTGGTGTGCCGAGCGGCTGTGTAGATCTCCGGGCGATGCTGAGGCCGCATTTTTTAATGTAGGTCGTCCTATCCTCGATTTCGCCAAACCGTCCGCCGGATTTTAATAATCTATGTGGTTATTCACATTTCGATTGGTAACGATAATAATAATATATATTTATTGCGAGTAGGTACTTAGAAGTAAAAATGATACACGAAAATAGTGTTATAATACTAATTAGTACATAGGAATTCGGTTGTATTTTTTACACAGTGATCAATCCTCGGTAAGACACTCATTATCTCTGAAAGCATTAACTTTTTACTGAATTATTTTTGTTTGTTATTTTTAACAATTTATGAAATAATTACTTACCTAGATTTAAAACGTTACATAACTTGTTATTTTGTTACTCTCATTTACTGCCCAACTTGATTTAAAAAAAAAAAAAAAAAACCAATATTACAAATTCCATAAATAGATGATGGTTTAGTTGAAATACTTATTACTTATTAATACTTATTTTGATGTGGACATTTTTAATTTCCGTTAACTAGTTAATGAGATATTCCATTTTTAAGTTCGGATAAGGGGAGAGTAATGGAGCATCATTTGTGTGGCAGCGGGGCGTGCGGCGTTTAGATAGTGCTCAACTACTTTCTCCTTACCCAAATTTAAAAGTGGAATGTCTCGTCAATGGGTTGGCGGAAACTAATAATTTCAACATCAAAGATTATTTAAACTAAAACATCTGTCAATGGAACTTTTAATATGTGTTGTTACTTAAAAACCAAAAGAGAATTGTCGTTTCACCGCCAAAATAATGGTGACAAAAAATAAGAGAAATGTAACATTTATGAACTGCTTGTTTCTTAAATTTTGTAATAATAATTTTTAAAAAGTCAATAGTTTCTGAAATAATGTGCTTCTTAATCGATGAGGGTTAATCGTCCGGTATAATAAACCAATTTGGATAATATTACTGCAGGCCAATAAGAAATATTGAATACAATATATAACAGGTACATGATTAGGTCAGGTTTCATATCGAATCAATAAAAACTATTTCAAAGGGACATTTTGTTGTTAGGTACTAACTTTTACTATTATAATATTATTTTAAAACTTGTAATTAATAGTCTTCACAAAGATAAAAACAACCCGTGAGCAGCAAAGCTCCGTCATTAGAGTTGAATTTTCTTTCAGAAGACTTGACACCGTTAAAATATTTAATTTTTAAAAATTTGTATAGTTAATCTAATTAGTTATGGTTACCAGAATTTCATTAAATTTAAAATTCGGCATCGTCTGTGAAAACATGAATTTTAGCATACAAATGGTTGGAGAGGGGATCGAAATTTGAAACTTATTTGATATTTATACTTTGCATACAAAAAATATCATCCCCTGGCTTTATTTTATTTTTTTGGAGGGGGTGGGTTAGTTGTATACAAAGTTAAAAAATACCTATCTCCCACAATAAGTTTTAAAATAAATGTTTAAATTCAATTAAAATTTGTTTACTTCAATTTGCTCTGGAAAAAAAAAAAAACTCAAATCTCCAAGATTGGGGTAATTTATAGTAATGTGGGAACCGTAAAGTGAAGAAAAATACTGATAAAAATATATAATTGTAAGTATAATGTAAATAGAAAAACAACAAAAAAAGGACATATATCATGGTAAAATTCAGGATCTAAAATATGATACCTTTCTGAATGATTAACAAAACATAATGCAGATTTGCCTTGTAGAACCATTTGTGTCCGATATAATAATGTATTAGTTATACAATTAATAATATGATAAATAACCTTGATATAAAATATATTTTTTTAAACTAAATAATTTATTATAGATACAAAACAATTAAAAAATGTAAATAATTACGTATTATTTTAACCATTTAAAACTTATAGTATACTTTGTATTACATTGGTTTGACTTATTACCTATAATAAGTATTAAATAGGTATGATCTATTTTCGTCGTAGGACAATAATATTGACACTCTTAATAATAATAATTATTCTGTGGATGTATTTAACACACCTGATTTTTTTAATGGGAATAAAGGACCGTATTGCACGATGTTAACGTCCACCTAGCGAAACTAATGGGACTAGGTGTATATATATAAAACACGGATAAACAAATATAAAAATAAATACATAAATACGTATACACTAACAATAATAATAAAAAAAATCATTAAAAAATGTCGCCATCATATCCGTTTATGTTTTATTAGGAAAAGGGAAGATTGTTATAAAGAAAAAAATAAAAACAGTGCAAGGAAGTCCTTGGATGCTGTTTTTGTTACGTTGCAAAACCTGCCTGTGTACCTATATAATGTAATAATTTTGTTCGATTAACTTATAAAAAAAACTTATTAAAATATGTTTTATGAAGACAAATTTCACATTAAGCTATTATATATCTATATTATATTGCACTATCGAACATTTTCTATAGGTAAACTGTTTACACACGGTATCCTATATAACGCTGTAACGGTAGTTTTGAATTGTCATTCCGCGTCAAATATAAAGACGTGTAAACATTGGTGAATATAATCCGTTCCGGTTCATTGTTCGTTTATTGTTTATTAAAATATGCGCATGCATTTTTTTTTTAATACATTACTTTTTAGAAATTTTAGAATTAAATTATTTTTCGTGTATGATATTATTTATAATATACAGTTTATCAGAAAATTATATATTATGTGTGAAATATTTCGAACTGTTTTTAAAACATCTTGAATATATATACATATATGTGGTATATTATATATATATATACCATAATATATGGTTTCTAAAATGTCTCGAAATTGTACAAATGCGTATTATTCACTACCTTTGAATTAACTTCATAAAATAACATTTTATGTTTTTGCTAATATTTACTTTACATATTATAATTTAACACTTACCTAAATAGAAGTCTATTATATTATTTCCATAGTCTATGCCATAAATGAATTAAACTTACATAGTTATATTATATGGTGGTTTAACATAATATGTTATTATACCTCTTTAATTATAATAGTCGTCTATATTTATTTAGAAACGTTATACGGCTGTTTTGTTTTCTAAAATCATGAATTTTAATACGATACTAGCCAAATATCTTAATATTATTACAAAACCAGTTTTTTGTTATATATTTGAATACATAATTTTTCGAACAGTTTCTTCTTAACCTGTCCACTGCATGATGATTACTATCTAATGGTGACTAGAACACATTTTAACAAGGGTGACAAAAGACACAATAATATAACTATATCGAATCAAGAAAGATTTTGCTGTGTCATTGAATAATTTGTTCACTAGGTACTTATGTAATAGTTTATGTTATAAAACCCAAGAAAATAATTCGTTTCGACGCACTTACTCCATAATAAGAGATTTTTTCAGATCAACATGCAAGTAACAGTACATGCAGATTGCAGGTACCATAAACATAACGTTGTTTTACCTACCTGTGTATTATTTCCTATATTATAACTCAATATTATAATATTTAACCAACAAATCATTAGCCGGATGTCGGTATAATGTATATTATAGCAGACAATTATTGTTCGGAAAGAACTTCCTCCATAAATGTATCTATAATAAGTAAAACACAAAAAAAAATAGTAAAAATATGAAATTTAAAACACTGTCTATATTCTTTTTAACAGTGGTCGTTTAATTTCCATGACCAAGACGTGTCTAGTATTCGGAGTATGATGATGAACCGCCATCAGTAGTCTATACCGTAGCTTGACAAACTGTTTTTAAAAAACGAACTCAGGTCCCGATAACGTAAGAATCGTGTACTTATTTTTAAATAAATAACAATATCCTTATAAAAATGAGCGACCGCATTCACGATGTCTTTATGTATTGTTTTTTTTTATAAAAGCAAAGACGCGCGTACCTATTTGTTATTCTAACCACAGTGTAAACGGAATACTATTATTATCAGGGGGGAATATTTATTTTTTATAACAGGGCACAAATTTTATTACAATATATTTCCCATTATTATTCATATTTCTAAATATCGAGTTTTTATTTTATTGAAATAACATTAAAAAGACGGACATACTTCGTACGATAGGTGGGCTACTGTTATAGGTGAGAAGTTGGGAAGGTAGGATATGGAGGGGAATTTAATGTATATCTGTACGCAACGATTAATATTTGTTTACGAAAAATCATTCTGAGCGGAGTTCAGTTATATATGTTTTAAAAGGCAGTGTAATATTCAAGATTTTCATCGAAATTTGATACTTAAATTCTTATAAAACAAAATTCTACATTACAATCAAATTTTGTTTTGAACAAAAAATACGGCTTATAATGAACCTTCTGATAAATTTTCAAGCATTTCTGTTAGTCTAAAAATTTTATCCATAGAGTATCTACCGAATAAAAATGGCTTAAATATTTTGAACATTTTACCACGTCTAAAAAAGGCAAATATTAGTTTTTGTATAAATTTTAAGTCTGTATGAATATTTTTAACTTAATCACAACACAAAAAAAAAAAAAAATTAAAAGTTATAAATTTTCTTGTTTTTCCGGTTTTCCCAATTTTTATTTAGTTTTATATAAATACAAGTGTTTTGGCTGAGCAGAAATATTTGAACGTTTTATACGAGGTTCATAATATATTTTAAATTTTATGTTGGCTAATACTACTGATGTGATGGGATTGGCGTTCACTTCATAGGATGCAGTCTATTAGCGAGTCAGCTATAGGTATCGACACTATATAGAGACCGCAAACACATACATCAGTGGATTTATTTTGACAATAGGCATCGAACATGCTATTGTAATTATTTAGTTATTGTATTCACAAAAATTCCAACAGTATAGGAAATAGCCCGCAACATAATCTATATACATTTTTACAACGATGATGACGGTGTTTATTACTCGTTATTGTTATACTTGTAACTGTTTTTGTTGGCAGGAAAGTTTGACGGCTAAACTATAATGTCGCCGTCCAGAGATTCAATGGCGTATACCAAGGGTTTGCTTAACGGACCAGGACAAAACAATTGTTTCCTCAACAGCGCCGTCCAGGTAAAAATAATTATTATAATAATAATTTAATCGAAAAATCAAAAATAGTTAAAAAATAAACAGGTTCAACTATAATACTATCTTTACAGGTCATTATTCCACTGCGTGTACACTCTTCCCTTACTTTAAAAATGCTCCACGAGTAGATAGACCAAACCTTCCCCAGTTACATCTCCCTCCACCAGTGAGAGTATTTCTAACATAAAATAAAATATTTTATCACAAAATCTTCTAATTCAATGATTTACCATTTATTTTTTAACGGACACACAGTACCTAAGTTAAATCTTACTCTACTGGTTGTCCAATGGACTAGGTAGATATTTTATGCTTGTCCATTTGGACACAGAAAACAATCTTTTCAAAAAATGTCCTGTATTCTGAACCGTGAAATAGATACAAAAAAATGAACCCGATTAGACAATAATTGAAATAATAACAAAGCCTTTCCACGTAATAGGGGTTTGGGAAGTTGTCCAGGAAAAGTAATTTCAGTGAAGTGTTTTATGTGAATTCACTAAAATATACTAACACTAATGATATCAAAATTAGGGAACTTTAAAAAAATGAAAAACTGCACACACAATATTACTATTTGTGTGTAAAAAAAAAAATCATGTATATAGAGTACATTAAAGTTAATTTTTTTTTTTTAATGGTAGGTTCATTTGGTGTGCACATGTTTTATTATAATAATACTGTTATTGTCATATTATTAATGAATAGATTGTTTGCCAAGAAAATTGCCCAAGTGTGATGAGAATTTTTAAATTATATAAGTATAGACCTTAACGACTTATGTCAAGTGGATTTCGTGTTAATTCTTGGCGGTAATTCTATTTTTTTCTCGATATTTCTAGTTATATATTATACATACAACAAGTATTTAGGATGCAATACCTATAGGTATACTAAATACTTTTATGTATTGTAGTAAGTCCATTATATGACTAAAACATATGCGGTTTTTATCGTTTATATACTATTTCATATTTTGCGTAGACCTATAAACGCGTATTATGTATTATTGCATAGAATTTGGCCGTTTATCAGATGATTATACGACTACACTCGCCAATAATCGTTGTTAAATACACCCACATTACAGACGAATTATTTGTCATGGAGTCGATGTCATCAAACATTTTTTTATATGAGTATAATTTTAAATATATATATATTTTTACCACAAAATGAACGTTCAGTAAAAGTATAGTGTCTAAATAACTATACCAACTAAACCTGTGAATATAAGGAAGTTCCCATGTGGTTACATGGTACACAAATAATATATATAAGTACAATACAGTTACCGGAAGTCGAATAACGTTTTTCGTGTTATATATATTTCTTTACATTCCGGTTTATTTACTATGGGATCGGAAGAAAAAAAGTCTCGTTTCACTTTGATAACGAAAACGAGGCTGGTTGAATGCAATCATATAAATCGATAGCCATAATATAGAGTTGCACATACGGCATGCCCACTTGAAATTACGTGTTTCTCTAATAATATATATTATACATCCCAAATAATCTAGTTGGTGTGAAATAGATTTGCCGTTAAAAAAAAAACACTAGTGTAAGATTAGTCAAATACTTGATCATATGTATACTATAAGCATCCATATTTGTAATTTATTTTTTATTTAAAATAATTATTATATTTATGTTTACATTTTTCGATTAATCACTTTTGAGGCGACAAAAATTAATACAAACCTTGCAATTGGTTTTTTCGTTTAAATATGAGAGGTTAACAAACAACAGAAATCTAATCGGTACTTAAAAATTGAAGTATAAAACAATTAATCGAATATGTTTGAAACAAATGGAATAAGAGTTTAATTTAATTTTTGGGGTAATTCTGTACTTTATTATAAGAATTATTCTTCCAGAACCTAAAAAATTGTGGCGTTTAAATTAAAACTATAATAATACATACTATATACTTTTGTATGCCGAAGAGAGCCGAGTAAGAAGAGTACCCGATAACGGGAACAATGTTCTACTTTTTTTTTCTACATTTGTTTCATTTTCATGTAACATGAACGTGTTATTGTGTTGTAGTTATTTTTACATGATTCATTTATGTAAAGAAAGATATTACGAAGTTACGAAGCCGACTTTTATAAAAATGATTAACATTCAAACTGATAAAAAGAAAAAATAGGAATTTGTATATTATATCGAAACTTTGCAGTTTTGACTGCATATACATTATTGCCGTGCAAAATATATCATTTTGTCTTAAAATGTATTTATTTGTATAAATTTATGAGTTTTATTTTAACGAAAAGGAGTTTAGCTATAAATAAGCTTCCTTTTCTTTTTTTTCTTCATAAATTTGTCGGTCCATTATGATCCATCGCTACCATTACGAGTCCTCGTCATCTTTCTCTGTGGTATACCACGTCCAAACTTGTGTTTTATTCTAAATTTTGTATACATTGGACAACAATGTTCATCCAGCGGGTTGTAGGTCTTCTTATTGGTCGGTTTTTGTTAATTTTGCTAGTTAGAACTTCTTTTATTAATTGACCATCTGCTCTCCAAACATGTGATACATTCTAGACATTGCTTTTTATAAACGATAGACTATTTGGTTTATTATATTATATCTTCTACAGGTCTTGATTTTTTCTTCTTTCGTACGTTTGAAATCCTGTATTAAATAGTTTGGGCCGTATATATTTTTTTGGACTTTTCTTTAGAAGGTAATTAGCCGTCTTCTGTTTTCTTTGGTCAGTGACCAGGTTTTGTTCGCATATGTTACCACTGGTCTCATAAAACTATGATAAAGGAGTTCTTTCTAATTGCTTGATAGTACCTTTGATTTTGTTAGTTTCCTAATGCTGTGATAACACCGGTTACTGTAAGCTATTCTTTCATTAATTTCTTAGTGCGTGTCGTTTTTGCTATTTATATTAACGCCTAGGTACATAAATACATCCACTTTTCAAAACCTATAGTTATTTACTGTTATGTAGTCTATGTTTGGGATTCTTTTTGCTACCTACCGTTAAATATTTGATTTTTTCTTCATTCACACGGAAACGTATGGCTTTACTCGTAGAAGTTTGGACGTTGTATTTACGACATTATTTCCCGTACTCCACATATGTCTATTATTCGGTCATTCTATACATCCCTTACTGTTTTTTATAGTGCTAATAAGTAAAAGTAGGAGATAAATTCTTTCCTTGTTGAAGGTCTTTATTTACCTCAAATGTCTCTGATATTTCTTACAGGAAACGAACTCTACAACATGTTTAACTATAATACTCTTTTATAAGATTTATAATATTACTTAAGGATACCTAATATCTCCAAAGATTTTCGCAAATTCTCTTTATTAATGCTGTTAATCTTTATTCTATAAGTATGAGGTACAGCTCTTTAAGCTACAAATATTGATACAAATAATTTCTGTTATTGATTTATAGAATTTCGAAAATGTTGACTAATATTTATCATTGCGAAATCTCATTGAAAAACTACAGAGGAAGCCGATACTGCAGATTAATAGATGTATTTATTTTTCATCATCTATATTGTATGTATATGGAGACAATATTACAATACGTTTATATGCAGTATACCTAAATACCGATGACAATGTACATATATTGCAACGTATAGAATAATGAAACAATGTAATACTGTTATCTTTCAAAAATAAAAGTGAACAAAATATAGGTACGAACAGTAATAATAGTAATATTATATTGCAAATTTTTTTTACAGAGTTTGCGTTTATGGCGGTTTTCCACTGTATAAACATTGTGTTAAAGTATTATTCTTGTAATATTTCGTTAAAAATCGTACTCAATAAAAATATACTGACAATAAAAGGTCTTATTATAAATTATTAATTTATTATTGTACGTTCCTATATTTTATCGGGGTGTTTACTTTGATGATGCCTAAACTGCAAAAATCAATATAATTGTATAAAAATCATTATTCAAATTGGTGAATATTTTTATTAACGTCTATTTATTATTATTCTGTTTGGAATTTCGACGATACGTCTAATATAATTGAACTGCCATATTATAATACTATAATTTAGATAGTATTTTTGGGATACAGCGAGTCAAATTATCGCGCAGAATTCGACATTCGTATACCTATAATTCGCGTTTAATATGTAAATTCCTGTATAAATATTGTAAAACATAAACATAATATACATATATATAGATGTATAATAAGTAGTGGAGAGATTTCAACGACCGGAAAAAAATAAATAGAATTAATAACACAGAACCTAGCCACTCTTCAGTCGAGGGCGTGGCATAGGTAAAAAAAAAAAAATGCGCATAAACGTATATATTTGTATTGTAATTTATATTATAGGATTTATAGCCTTATAGGTATTATACCGTATTAAAATATTTTACGCACACTTCGTATAGAACAACGCTACATGTTCGGTAATAAATCCGTAGTATTCCGCGTGTAAACGTGTGCACGTGTGCTGTTTCGCAAATTTAACATATTATTATTATTATCATCATCGTCGGGCAAGTGTCCAGTGTGCGGAGGAATAAGTAGGTAGGTTGGATTTTTTTTTTTTGATTGATGCGTACGTCATAGAGTTCTTATAATTCCTGAGTTGCCCGACAACAACGGTGGCTATCTGCGTGTATAGTAGCGGCCCGCGTATCTAAACGGACACGCCTGAATAGAGTTTTAGGCGCGCGCGTTTATCGACGAGTATTTGACGACGATAGAAAAAAAATATATATACATACGATAAATACGAGTATACGAGTAAGAAGAAAGACCGAAAAAAAAAAAAGAATTATAATTAGTTTTGCGATTGATTTTCGATATGGGTTAATGCCCCACTACTATATATAGTATATTACTGCAGATAAAGAAAAAAAAACCAAAGATAAAACGAGCCCGCATAATATATTATACGATGTGTGCGTGATATAATTATTCTGTTTGTATATACCTGTATATATATATTTTTTTTTAATCTTGTTGAAAAACTATAGTATCTACAACCTATATAATGTGTATTGCGTTTAAAACCTAATTGTAATCGAACACTTACTGCAAATTACAATTATAATGTGTGTATGGATTTTTTTTCTGAAAAAAAAATATGACATGTTTGTTTTAAAACATTTATAATATGAACCATATGTCTATATGACGCATTAAAACAACATCTGTGTACCAACAAACGTGAATAATAGTTGTAAAAAAAATCAATAAAAAAATCTATTATTTGGTTTTTGCACATTTTTTATGTATATTTAATATTTACATGTTTATATATAGTGGTTATATATAGACAACATTTAAAAAGCGAAAAATTGCTATTGCACTAAAAACTATATAGGAAACAATTTTAGACGAGTCTGTAATTTGAATCGTTTAACCATTTTTAGTATATTTTGTTATTTTAGTATAGGATAAAAAAAAATTGTACGTGTACCAAAATATTTTATACTTATAAAAAACTTTATTTAAATACAATTACTTTATTGTAGAATCTAGTACAATGGATAGAAACATTTGATTTCCCCCCCCCCCCCTCAAATTATTTTTCATATGCGCATACTTTAATATTTAATTTTTGATAACATTATGTACCTAGGTACGTAAATTCTTAATCTCATCGGTTTTAATATTCATGGATTCAATAACGCGATTTTCGTAACCTAGTTACGTGAAACTTTTGTCTAGAAAAAAAAATCATTGTGGTTGACACGGCATTGTACGATGAGTTTTTTTTTTCGAGCGACCAGGAAGTAGGAAACACGGTTCGGTGGTTCCGACCTATTGGGGGAGACGTGGTGCAGGTACACTGCAATCCCTAGGGGAGAAATGACGTGACAATTGGCCGTTTATTATATAGCCGACGATTTTACATTAAAAAAAAAAAAATAACACGTCTAATAGTACAATAAAACGACGCGGAGCGAAAATCATAAAAAAAAAAAATAATAAAAACAAACAAAACAGAAACATCTCTGTAATATCGGTACACATATTATACGTACATATGGTACAGGTTATCGGTCGTAATAAAGTGGTGAGTACCTACTACACAAAGTCGTTATTTATTGCATTGTATATGCAATCCGAAATTTCGACTTACTGACTAATGTTCCGGCGTGTGCGCACGCTAACAATCGGTGTGTGCGAAGGAAGCAGAAATTAATTTTCTCGTAGAAAACGTAAGGGTTCCCCCGTGGAAATATAATATACATCGTATAATAATAATAATAATATTATTGTTATACATGTATAGTTATGTACTCGTATATAAAGCAGTCGAAGGGCTCCGTGGGAATTGTTTACCGACCGAGACCGTCGCATCCACGTATGAGAACCCACGCTCGTTACTATTTTTTACACACATCGTCGTAGTTTATTAGCTATATATGATAATTAATAATATGATGTTTTTATTTTTTATTTTACGTGTTGTATACATATTATACATAATATATAAACGCCATTCTCTCTTGGTCGATATCAATCCACGGGTACATATCACAATCGAGCGGTTCTCTTGGGTGGTTGCAACGAGATGGGGTGGCTTTACTTTCCCACCGTGGTGTCACTAAATCGGACACGTTGTAAAACTTTGATGCGTGCCTATGTAAGTGTCGTCTTCTGTTTACTCAAACGAATCTGTGTCTGCAGCAGGTGAAAATTGTTAGGTGAAAACGTCTCTATACTATACCCACTCTATAATTTTATTACAAATATGCTTAATAATATTAGAAAATGATTTGTTATACGCTAATGTGAGAAACACGATACGAAAAAAGGCTGATACTGCTGACGATGTTTGTGCCACTGTTTTATGAGGAAAGTTGAGAGGGACGATGCACAGAATACATTTAATTTATATCTGTACGGAAAGATAAAACATTACTAACGAAAAATAAAACGGTTTTCCTCTTTGTTTAGCAATTTTACACGAGCTATATCATAGTTTGTACTTGATGGTAAAAACAAAATGTAATGTAAAGCAACAATTTTATTTTATGTGCATGTTAAGATTAAATTTTAACGAAAATTGTAAAAATAACGGCATTTAAAAATTTGTATAACCAAACTCCGCTCAGAATCGTTTTCCATTAATAATGGTTTATGTAGATATAAATTCTATAACTTTATGTATCCTATTTTCCTAATTTCCCACCAACAACAGTGAAAGTATCAGATTTCTTCCCTCCCTTGTTACCATGGTAACCCAGAAATTAACAAAAATTATATAAACAATTCTCAGTTTTTACAAGTAAAATCAAAAGATTTGTTTATAGACAAAAAAAAATCCAGGCAACTTCGCACATAAATTGGCACGTAAATGTTATAGGTGAGAAATTGGAAAAGTAGTAGGTAGAGGGGAAATTTAATGTATATTTGTAAGCAACGATAAACCATTGCTAATGAAAAAATGATTCTGATTGGAATTCAGTTGATAGTGTTGTTTTGTCAGCAATATATATATATATATGTCATATTATGGTAAAATAATTACATATGCATTTTTTCCATTTATTGGAAAAACTCTTGAGATAATCAAAAAATTACCTCCTTAAAGTACCTTCCCAGGCCGATTTTCGTTCAGAAAAAGTGCTACGCTTGTAAATGGGAGAAAGATTTCTGGTAAAAAAATTGTCCACAGAAAAATAAAAATAAAAATAAAAACATCTTTGTAAAACCATAAGCTTCTTCGCTTCATTTAAAATCTAAAACACACCACAGTAAAATCAATGTATTCCTTATTGCTTTGCTTAGAATCTTATATTTTCATTCTTTGAAGTACTTGAATATATTAATACGTACACGTTATTATACTTGGATTTGTTTATCTTCGTAAAAATATATGTTATTCAGATTTTATTTTTTGTGTACGATTAATTTTATATTGACCGTATTATTATTATTATATATTTGAAACCGCTTTCGTAATAACTGAGTGATAATTTCAAGAACGCGTCTGAAGATACCAATCATAATATTATTATTATTACTATGATCTTATAAAGATTTGATACCGTCCGTAATTAAGGGGTTGCGGATAGGCAATATTCATGAAATTGTTGGAAAAAAAAAATGGAAATTTACCAAACAAAATATGTTTCAGTAGGTATCATGCAATTATACCACAAACATTTTTCTGTAATCATGGTATAATCTGAGATGTTTACGAAAAACCATTTCTCCGTTGCATTCTTTCCGTATTTATGGTTGAGTTACCAAAATTTCAAAACAAATTCCATTGAACTTTGTTTATATCGTAGTTACTTGTTTTGATATCATGAGTATAGTTAAAGTTACCAATTAGTAAAATTTTAGTTTTTTCGTTTACTACCATATTAAACAAATTATTGGTTAGTACTATAAAACTTTGTTATCAAAATAACGAACACGTTACGACACTGGCAAAGTTCCTTTTAATGCGTTGTGAAATTTTGATAACTCTTCTTTAAATATGGAAGGAATCAAGTTGTCCAGCGCAAAACAGTTTTTACAGTCTAAATATAACGATATTAACGATTACGTCCTAGCTCAGACTATATTCATGCGCGAGTATACTTATTAAAAACCTATTTCATGCTTATGATGCGATTCAGAGTATATTGTAATATATTATTACAATAATTAACTTGACTTATAACCGTTCCGTCGTTTTATATAAACAAATTATTAACTATTATACTTACTCGTAAGTATTAAGTGTATTTTTTATAAAATTATACTTAACGCTCTGACAATTTTAATGTTTTATGCAACAATCATTTTGTTTTCATACGTAATTGCAGAGGTATAATACAATTAATATGTTCTAATAAAACATTTAACAAATACGAGTAGAATATGCACACGATACATCTTTGATCCCAGGGAAGAAGGTCTTTTTGTTTATATTTTTGTCTTATGTAACATTTTCCCTTAATGTTTTGGTTCAAGTGGCCTAAGTGTATGCATTTTCAACATTTAATTAGTTTTTTTTTTTTTTGAAAATATACAAAATTATCTTGAGCCCTTTGTCCCTGGGACCGAAGGTGACCTATCGTTAACCACGTCACATTACGTAATATTTTTTTGATAATATTATATTCCTCTTAAAAAAAAAAATGAAATAATTTAAAAAACTAAGAAATCATTTACGTAAACAAAAATTTTGTATTTGTATGAATGCAAGTTAAACAGTTTTTCATATTTTTATGTAGTTATATCTGATATATAATATTATTACAAGCTTTTGTGGGATGTGATGTGTAGTATGGTGTAGGTATAATGCTACTTGTTTTGGTATACTTTCTATAACTGGCTCTTTATACGACCAGAACCAATGATCAATAGGTGGGTAGTAGTACAATTATGTAGGTTGTAATTTTACCTCGAGTATTATGTATATATTATCATATGTTTATTATGTCAACGTTTAAAGTGATTTAGATATTACTAAAAAAAATTATTTTGATACTCATTACCTACGTGCTGGCTACTGATGCGCTGTAGGTAACATATTATAATTACTATATTATTAAGTTATAAATAAAATCGTTTTGATTATGATTATACATATTTATATAATACTGTTAGTAATTAATTTAATTATATTTATAATTAAGTATAATAATGTACCTAAATTTATAGTATTAATAATTCGAAATTACACCCTCATTTTTATTGTACCTAGGTATCTATATGTTAGCACAGACGAATTATTTTTAATTTATTCAAAATGATATTACATAGCAAGGTGATTATTTTATTATTATTTCTATGGTCTTTCCTACAATACATAATATAGCGCTGTTTTTGTGTTCAATGACGTTTTATACATTAAAATGATAAAAATAATAAGTAAAAAATGAACCCTTCCGCACCTGTATATAAATTAGACGACTGGAAATCTTATATTATACAGACAGCGTCACAAGAAAGCAAAAGTATAAATACATAATTATACCGACTGCAATTTGCTTCTTAAGTATGAGAAACGTCCACAACAGGTGTATTATCTATTGTTCTCGGGGTTCGCTCGCACATATATTAACCAGAGAAAAAGTGTCTTCACCAAAAGTCCCACCTGTATCCTTGGCTGTGTATAAAGCGAGCTACCGATGCGTAACACCCTGCGTGTAACTATTAATAGTTTCCTGTGTATTCATTATAGCCGAAATATACCTACCTACGGTTTTTCTCGTTTTCTTCTTAAAAACCGCATATCCTATCGAATCGTGCGGTGTCATCTTGATTGTATCTATTCCAAATTAAAAACATTATCTCGGTTTATTATCTGTTTTCAGTCAAGTTCAGTATCCACCTATATATATATATTTATTTACTGCTATATAGGTACACCATTTGATCTGCGCAACAATATTTGCATCTCAAACGGGTTTTACCAATGCGCATTTTGTATGGCGCAGGTCAAGCTTGCGCTCAGCTCGTGCCATGCGGAGGTCAAACAAACAAACCGAGCCGCGCCTATGTTAAAACACAACCTATTCACTTGGTGCGATTTACAAGTGCCTGAACGGCAGTGGCGGCGGTGTTTTTGTTATTTTTATCTCACTAAAACATACCAGCAAAATACAAAAACCTAAACTGTACGAATATATTCACGAAATGGGTATAGCATTATGATTTATTGGATTGCTTACGAATTTACAAAATAATGGTATAGAATTCGTGTCTGGATTTCTTGAAACCCGAAATCCATACGCGCCTGTATGGATAACAACATTAATATTCGTAATTCTTATCTACATGGAAAAATTTCAAAAAATGAATTGTGTTGCAATAAAAATAAATAGGATGCAATGGAAATTCGTAAAGCGATAATGGATTTTGTCTGCAGCGTTGTATATTGTATCATAATGATTGCTTCAAATTAAGATAGACAAGATCTGAAAATGTCTTTGGTGTCGTGAACCTCAGCGTCCGGATTTGAAATAAAGAGTACCGAGAGACTTGAACGCGTGATGGAATGGTAATGATCATCGAGGTCGAATTCACAGCATTCGGATATGTTGTCCATAGTACGTGATTGTATTGAAATCGATCTTTGTGTAATTGAACATCCAAAATTGTCGGTTTATACACGAATGTGTATACATAACGTGTATGAATCGTATAGAATAACTTTGTTTATTACCTATTATGTTACTATACTACTATACTACAGTACCTATTATTACCACATTCCAAAAGTGTACGTTCGGTGTTTATAATGGCACCCGTATAAATGTAGGTGGGTTTTTATTTTGCCTAATCTACCTTGAATTCGGCGCGACTGCGCGAGTAATGCGTTTGCGATTGATTTAAATTTAAATAAGAGTGGGGTCTATCATCGCTTAACCTAGATTACAAAATGATTGTTATTATTATTTTTTTTTATTCATATGAATACGTTTGGGGCTTAGGTCCTAACTTATAGGAGAAAGGCCGCCGTGACTGAGTGACTGGCAGTGCCGCCGGTACAAACTCACAAGACCTCTGCCATATTATACATTATCGACATAGGTAGGTACACGTAACCTTGGAAATATATTCGACATACGAAATATAGACAAGTAAAATATAACTGTATACAATACTATAGTACTATACCTATATAATATTAATAATAATTCGTACTGAAGTATTTGCATCGTATTAATAACTGGTAGGTAGCAGCTATTATTCATTTAAACGAAACACGCGTTTTACAGATGCAAGTCTTAAAATCTATATACAGGTATAGGTACCGTATGGCGTCGTCGTGAAATAATCGCATCACACAGTCATTGGAGTCGGAGTCAATATTCTTGGTGGTTTTTTTTTTGTTTTCGCGTTTTGTGTGTATTGCCTCGGAGAATCAAATTTTTTATACAACTTGTGGTTACGCCCGTTATTTTGAAATCGGAAACCCTGAGCGTGCCTTCAAATATATAATATACTATTATATTATTATATCTATATAGCAGAGGGACGAATGCGGCCATATGTTCTTCGTGTGTGTGTGTAATATGCAGGTGTTCCCGAAAAAAAAAAATGCGAAGGGTCTCTGACGTTGTTATATTAAAACCAGCGTGAAATGGTCTTCGAAGCCTATTCCAACTACCTGTATTCCTATTTCGAAATAAAATAAGGGTGAAACGAGACCCGCAGCGGGGGTTTGAGGCTCGAGGACGGTCTGAAGTCTTGTGTTTGAGTAAAATACTATTATATGATATATGCTATACGTATATACGCTTAACAATATTGTACGATTAAAATAATATAATAATATAGGTACCTACTATAAAATGTTTATGGTTTTTTAAAAACCGTAGAACTTCTATAAAAATGGTATATATATATATATCTGTTTTAAATGTGAATCTATTGTTATTTTATTATGTTTGTATAATAAACAAGACGCCTATCTTCTTTGATTTTTTTTTATTCTCCGCGGTCGAACACATTTATATAACGTACTAGAATAGTAAATAAATAATTTAAAAATATAACGTATACCTACTACATGAAAACCGGGTTATACACAAATCGAACGTTTATTACAAATAATCGTGCATATCTATATAGATAATATTATTATTTTATACTATTGACTTTATATTGAAAATTCTAAACATCGGTTACTAAATAAAAAAATAAAAATGTGGGAACAATCCAAATCTTTATAGATAATTATAATTTGTATAATATACTCCTCAGTGTACTTAAATAAATATATTGTATGCGTGTTGAACTATAGGTATACGTAGAGTCGTCGACGGCTTATTTTTTCACTCCCAAGACTATTAAATAAACTGTTTATATCTTATATATATATATATATAGGTACCTATAAATATATAAGTGTATATATTTGTATACTATATATTATAGAAACGAGCGTTGTTTCGGAGAGCTGTGAGTTAATCGAACGGTTTGAAAAAAAAAATAATAAGAACTCGAGTATTATTTTAGCCTCGATCGCGTGTATGATGAGCCAAGACTATACACACACACACACACACACACACACACACACACACACACATATATATATATATATATATATATATGTACTACATGCATAGTTGATTTGAAATTTAAAAAAAAAGTGTGATTTTTTTCTCTGCCAATTCGATAAGCGTTATAAGTATATATATTATAAACATCTGTAAATAGATCGAAAACGATGAGGAAGCAGTACGATTAAACGAAATACAATATCGCGGACAAAATGTTAAAACTGCTGCAGTATTCAAGTGATAGTCTCCGGCTGATTGTCTCGTATTTTCCCTGTGTATAGTGTGTTTTGCGAAGTCATTTAAAATATAAATTTTTTTTTATTATTCATTTATTTTACGAAGAGGTGTGTTAACTGCGGACGCTGCTAATCCAAACACGGGCCAACAAACAAACAATAAACAGCAAAACATTTTTAGGTGTGGTGTGACAGCGGGAGTGAAATGTATACTGTCGCGTCGCCGGACGTCATGGTGGCGGCGCGTCGGTCATTTGGCGCCTGTGAAATGCTGACGCCGAGGAGTGGTTTTCAACAAAATGATTTGTCCTTTTTTTTTCGATGGAAAAATATTGAGTGTCTGGGGAATAGCTATAATGGAAGGGAAAATAATAACATACTAATGTCAGGGGATGTCGCACGATCAATATTTATGGGGCCAAGTATATAGGCAATTTTAACGAGGGTTTTTTTTTTGAAAAAATGAAATGTTTATCAACTTAAAAATATCAACGGAATTTACTTTCGAACAAAATGTTTACGAGTCCTGTGTCCCGTTAGCGCGCGGTAGTATATTTATGTGCACGCGAAACAGAAACAATATGAATATACCAATAATAGTGATTTTAAAAATAAAACACTCATACAGACACCCACTTTATTATACAATCGAAAAAAAAAAAACATTATTTTGGTGATTAACGCCACAGACCTATTCATTTTTAAATACACTCGGACGTTTCAATCGACATTCAGCTACTATAGATACTATTTAGATACTATACGCATACACATATGCTAAAACCACGTAAAAATGCTTATGAAACTATTTAATACACCATAACTATATATTATTATTATTATCATGCTGATTTTCGAGGTCGTGTTTTTAAATTATTATGCTGGAATATCGTGCAGACTCGGGGTACCTATATAACAATAGTAATATGTTTAACGTTCCCTCTCGATGTTTTTACATTTTATAAACTTGACAAAAAAAAAAGAACATTCTGTTGCATTTCGGTTCGCGTCGTTACATTATGATGTACGTACCTGTTGCAGCCGTTTATCCACGCGAGTGATCTGCGCGCATATGCCACTCGTAATCCGATATTGTTTAATCGACATCCAAGAGAGTGCGGCGGTATTGTACCCGATGTGGGGGAATTACGTATTCGGATCGTGCGTTATCTGACAGCCGCGACACAACAATTATCGTTTTATAAATATAAAAAAAAAAAAACTCATTTAAAAGAACGCGCACGGAGAGTAATATAATAATAATATTATGAAAAACTGTAGCACGCGACCAGTTTCCTATGGTATACCCGCCGCCGTACTTAAAGGCATCTCTACCTCGCTATATAATACGCGTACGCCACCGATGATGACGTGTTCCGGCCTGCACTCGTTGTCCGTTTCGGATTTATTAACATCCATTACCGCGGTGCACGGGCGGGTTAAGAGACCACTGCTCCGGTGTAGTGGTGTGGTAAAAAGCAATAATAATAATAATAATAATAATAATAATAATAATAATAAGAGAACTATTACGATTACTACGAGATTAAACGAGCGTACAATAACATTTTTTAACGGCGCGTGGCCATTAACAGAATGACAGATCAGTCCCGGAGTCGCGCGTCGTGCGGCTGGACCGAACCACTTATTATATTATATTTTATTTTGGACTTCGTGATTTCGGTCTTTGTTTTTTTTTTTTTGGCCCGGCAATACAACTTTTTTATTTTATTTTTTTTTTTTAATAACAGACGAGTGCGTGTTGTTTTTAAAACGAAACGGGTTTAAGTTGACTCATTGACCGTGGACACTGCACTCCAGTATATAATATACTTACATGCGACGGAGTTTTTGTCGGGGGTGGACGTTTCTTGAACTCGTGTGTGCCGTATACCTATACTGAATAATATAATGTACGTAGTTTCACGGAATCGTGTCGTAACAATCGATCATGGTATAGAAAACAAAAAAAATGGCGTTCGTTTTACAATAATATATAATAATAATAATTGCAGCCACTAACGAAAGAAACAATCGTGTTTTCCATTATCGTTTTAATGCGTATACACACAAATACACACGCACACACACGGCTGTATAATATATTTGTTATTTGTTTGTTCGGTCTGATATTTTAACCTCGATATTTTTTTTTTTTTTATGCGTACCTGCCTTCATGACAAAGATTGGAAAATACGATCCCCGTTTTGCATATAATGTCGTTTGGTACATAACACGACGACGCGATAATAATATTATTATTATGATAATGTGGCAATGAATACCGATGTACGTTTTTAGAAATATCAATCAGATACACGATAAAATATATTCACGTATATGCGTCATACAGCTGTAAACAAACATTCGATACACAATTGAATAAAATTATAGATATTTACAATAGTTTGCGTATTCATACTTTCATTTGATCCTAAACATAATATTATTGTTATTATTATTATATCTGCCTTGAGGGGGTTGGAAACAGTTTTACAGATTTTCTCCGATTTTGTAAAATTCGAAAATTATTTTTACCTTATTTTAACGACTCGTCTTAATGATGAGACTACGCAAAATAAATACAAATGTAATACGGTTATTTCGCGGAATTTTCTAAAATAATATTTTAATTTTGAAAATTAATATTAAAAATTGAAAATAGATCTCCTTAAATAACCTAGTGCTACTTTAGCATGACTTCTGTAGTTCTGTTCAAATGACTGTTAATATAAAAAAAAAAAAAAAACCAAATAATAATACGTATATACATCATATTATTTATCGTAAAACGAATAGTTCCACTCGCACGCGCCCGTTAAAAACCTATAGATGGAAAAATATGCGGTAAACAAAATGGAATTAGTCGAAAGTAGTTATTATTAAGTAATGATTATTATTGACGAAAGTGAATTCGTTATACATTTTGAAAGTTTTAATATTATGCACGTAATACGTCTATATATATGTAGTGTATCGCATGCATGCACTTATAATAACGTTTATCGTTGATAACTAATAATATTGGAATGTCTGATATTCAGTATTTAACTATTCGAAAAATTACGCTCCACGAACCGTAAAAATATTCTATGTACATATTTCATTTCAGACGAGTAATAACAAACTAATTTTTGTTCCGGATTAAATAATTTAATTTAATCGTGTTTGAATACTAATGCGAAGTAAAATATTACCATTCGTACAATCGCTATATACAAAATATTTCGTCTAATAAAATGTATTATTATTTTATGTTTGTATATATACTTACTTGGTATTATAGGTGTAGGTCAAATATGACACCTATAAAAAAAACCTAAACCAATAGAGGTCATATACATTGCACGAATGCCAAACATTTAATATATTTTTAAAAAGTCGAAAACTATAATTAAGTATACGTATAACGTGTAAAATGATATCTCTGCAGTTTTTGTTGAATTTTCCTCGAAAATAGAGAGACCACTGTACTATTTTATGTCTGTTATATTACATGATATGTATATTTTTTCCCGCTACTTTTAGACATTTATATAGTGGCTACTTCTGAACCAAACTAGCTCAAGCTCAGGCATTATAATTTTTTTATGGATGGATTGAAGTCATAAAGTTTGAGCTGAATTAAACCACGTTATTGCAAGAGGAGGGCGTTTTTTTTAACTTTGTATATTCACCTACAGACTTCCGAATTAAACAAGGTTTATGAAACATTGTATAATATGCATGGCATTAGTATCAATGTTGTTGCGCCTATTGGGGGTTTCAACTACTACCCTTTCATTTGTATGGTCAGATTTCATTTTTTTTTTTTTTTGGAAATAGCACAATATATTAGTGTAGTATATTATTATAGTGTTGTATAATATTATTATAATATTCGATTATTTATTGATTTGCAGAGTCTATACTATAAAATAAGATATAATAATTCGACTAGTGACGGAACTCTGCTGCTTACGAGTTATCTACTTACTCATATTTTTAACGTTACTATTTGTATAGTAGTTCAGCTAAACTAAACAAAAAAACCAATTTACTAAGCATATAGTGAAAATTCGATGGTAGAAAGTTTTTTGGAAGACAAAAGGATTATTAAGGCCCTCGAACGACGCTTGAAAAGGTTTAATGTTTCGTAAACCTGCAGCTCAGAAAGAAGCGAAATCGACTAAATAAAGGTTTTATTAGAAAAATTAAAAATTCTAACATAATATGAAATACTTGATTATTATAATAGACAAATACTAGAACAATAATAATAATACAATATTATTGACCTTTTATGTCAAATATTAAGGTTGGTATAATATTATTATATTATAGTGTCTGTTCATCATGCAGAATACAATTTTATTGTTTATGAAGTTTCACACACAAACATACACATTATTGTAATTATTTCGTGTACGAGTTATACAACGAAAATATTATACCTTATAATAATAATAATTAAGCACGATAGTATTATATTTTGAGCGGTTGTCATGATCATATAATATGTCTGTCCTCTGTGCAATTTAATTTCAAGATCCCGAACCAAGATAGTCGATATTTTTACCCTTATAAGTTCTGAATTGGATCGGCTACTGAAATGTTGGAGTTATTAAGAATCAGTTTCATTGACATTTATTTAGGAAATACACGAGTGAGATAAACAAAAATCCGGTTCTGGGACAATAGGAGAGATGGCGATGACGGCCTTTCAAACCCTCGTCAAATCTATTTTATCCTATACTTACACGGTTGTCAAAATTATAATTATTGTAGTAATATTAAATTCGTACGTATACATGTTCAAACCGATCGTTTTATTAAAATATATTTGATAAAAAAAAAACCAATTAACTACAAAACAATCAATCAACATTTAAAATTTAATAATTTAAAAAATCAAATTTGATGTAATCATATCTAAAGCTTATGTTTTTAGATTCTGGGTGGAGTGAGGAATGTATTAGTTTTATAAAGAAGTTTACTTTTTAATTGTTTTTCTTTCTCTGTATAGAACTTTTCTACCAGCAATTTCACTCTGATTTACAATGATAGCACTTTTTCTAAAAGTAAATCTAATCGGGGTGGTACTTTAGGGAGGTTTTTTTAAATTTTTCCAGGAGTTTTCCCAATATTGGGAAAAACGTGGGAAAAATGGGAAAATAGGTACAATATTAAATAAATATTGTTAAAGAAAATATATAATAGGTAGGTACATATTAATTATTTTGCTATAATATGACATACATAATATATTATCGACAATGCAATACTATTAATCGAACGCCGCTCAAAATCGTTTTTCGTTAGCAATGGTCGTGTACTGATATACATTAAATTTTCCCTCTAATACCTTTCCAACTTCTCACCTATAACAGTGTCTGCACTCGTCCCCATAAACCTAAGACAGATTTTTTTTAGCTAACAATTTTCTTTGTGTACATTAAAATCTGCCATCTGGTACCGAACAAGAGTTACTTTAGTGCCATAATTCTGATTTTTCCAAAATTTGCATTTTGTTTGGAATACTTTTTCTGCGTGGTATCGGCTTTCCGTACTATCGAGCTAAGTATCTCATAATAATTTCGGCTCGAACGTCATACACTAAGAATGAATTTATGAAATTTTAAATATTCGGACGCAGTGTATAAAATCATTAATTAATTGTCTGATGAAAAGATCAACACCGCGAGTGGTCGTACCCGTTTATTTTGAGGACCGTTTTTTGAAAAAATATTTTTCCTTGTTATTAAATAATAGGCACCGATTCAATAATTTTTTAATTTCTCGGGAGCCAATATACGAGGTTAGTTTAGATACAATGGCCTATTGGGTAATTTACAATATCGGGAGTCATTTCAATGGTCGCCTCTGTCCTAACATCGTCGTCGGTCGCGCCCCACTCGTTAACCTTCTGTTCTGAACAATATTCTAAAGTCGACTTTTTTTCTATCGGATTATAATAATAACAATACAAATAATGTTACCCATAATCATAATAACCGCCACTTTCAATACGTTTCGAGTGCGTGCGTATTGGTAAGTTTCTTTTCATCGAGCGCGGCGGCTATACAAAACACGAGTATCTTTTGTTACGAAATTAGTCTTGAGGAGTAATAATAATTAAGGAGCCGGAGACACGTGCGCGGCTTCGTCCGACGACGACGGCCATCGCAGCCGTCTCTCCGCATACAATATTATTACACACTTAAATTCTGTATCCGATTCCTTCTTATTCTACTATATAGTACTGTTGTAGTACCAGGTACCTACTTTTTATTATTATTATTATTATTATTATCATTATTTATTATCCTTTTGTACGCGGCTGTGAGATGTGGCGACGCAGCGCGACTCGGACGTCCCGCCGAATCGAAAACCGGTTTCCTTTTTTGTACGACGACGACGACGACGACGACGACGACGCGCGCGCGCGCGCCACTCACGCTCCGCTCTCTTCGTGTCTACACCGCCGGTAACGGCGGAGGAGAAAGAGGGGGTGGAAGAGAAAGAGGAGATTAACAACACGTATTATTATTATTATGATTATTATTACTCGGATACATAGGTACTAACCGTTTTTTTACCGACGACGGACGGTTACACAGGCTGTTGTTCGAAATACATCCTTATAATATTTCGGTGCATTCGGCAGTGCGGCGTTTTATACACGATATTATTATATTATTAGGTAATATTTTTGGTAGGCACCTATACAGTATGCGTACACTATATTAAATACATATACACCGCGTCCGCGGGATGCTGCAGTTGTCGTCACGTATTTCTGTAACTATCTGTGTATAGTTTTTTCGTATAGAGCGCGCGCCCTTGAACCCGATTATCGTTATTTTTTAAAAATAGGAAAAACCTCCTACGGGTTTAGATGTGATTTTTTTTTTTTTTCTCTATACGTTTCGATATTATTTCGTGTTTTCTTATTCCGTCCGTTATTATTTTTGGCGCCATTAATTATTGTCCCCCCGCGCATGCCGCCCGGAGACGATATCGCGTGTAGGCGATCGGCCGCGATGTACATGGGAGGAGGTGTATTTATACTACGGCGTGATCTTTCCGGCCACCACGCAGTTTTTCGCCGTCCCCGAAGATCAAATATTATTTGTCGCCCCGGTAAAAACGAATCGCGTGTATGCTGTTTGTGCATAAAAATACCGTCTGATGGCGCAACGGAAGAGCTCGTGTCCCGCATCTTCCGACTTCCATAATCTTTTCGGAAGATACGCTGTGCCGCGGGACAGGGAATGTATCGGTTTCACCGAGTTGTAGGATTTTCACCGGCCAAAAATCGTACGAAATAGATCAGATTGACGTAAATTCAATTAAAAACAATAAGTACACGCCTATTTTCGAGCGGGTATAGTCGATTTGCACCGGAATTGACCTTAAATATATACAACATTTATAATTTGCACCGACATTTTTTAATTGCGCTTGTTATATTTGTACTGAAATAAAGATCTGTAGTTTGCATCATCTCAGGTACTGAGAAATGGGAATTGTAATTTTCACCAAAGATAAAATCTATTATTCTTTCGGCAGTATCTACGTGCAAGTTTCGATATTAGAGTATAATATATTGAGATATGGAGATAAGCTAAAGACACAGAATATTCCGTTTCGATTTTGAGTGATTATTTCACTTCCCCATTTACCTACACCGTTTTGTCGTACGTCAGTATCGACTTAAAAGCTACCTCTGCTACCTTATAAGTTAAAACAATAATATACGGCAAATATATTATATAATATTATAATAATTGTATTATTTTAGACAAAAATATAATTTAGTATTTGTACGCTACAAATGAAAACTCGGAAAGACTTAGATGAACACTATTTTCAACTACCTACGGTGGTGCGAACCGCATATGTTTATTTTGATGCAAATTACAAACTCCCTTTCGAGCGGCCCACCGAAATTTCCTCGGTGGCTCAATGCGGGCCTGACGACCTTTTTATTTTTTTTTTTTTACTGCGGCATCGCACACACGGTACTCGCACACGAACGCGAGAGGGGAGGCTGCCGTACCTACGCGGCGGGTCGCCAACCGCCGTCCGGCGTGACTCGTGCGCTTCGGAGGAGGCGACGACGACTTCGCGTTTTCGTAGGGTGACGGCCATGCGTGTAATCACCGCGTGCTTCCGGTCGCCGGCCGACGACGGGGGCAACGTCTGCAGTAGCGCAGGATAATCTTAACGCGCGCGGTGCGTCTGCGGCCGTGTACCGCAGTATATCATATACTCGAAAAGTCATTATAATAACCGTCATCCCGGGTATTATAAACACTGTCGTCGTATTTGTTTAAGAGTAATATAGTAGTAGTAGTAGTAGTAGTAGTAGTAGTAGTAGTAGTAGTAGTAGTAGTAGTAGTAGTAGTAGTAGTATTAGTTGTCGTATACATTATTACGTCATAATTATATACGATCTAGGATTATATGACGCGCGTAGTTAGTAGATATGTATGTTATACAACATTACGTTTTCCACCAGATCTTTGTTTCGAAATTTGACGGAAAAAATAAATGTCAATCCGTTGCGGGTGTTTTGTACGTCGTCGACGCTTTAAACTTCTCGTATGGGACAGCAACTGTGTTGAAGCAGGTATAGGTCACCATGGGCGGAGAGTTGAGAAATATGTGCGTTATGTGTGTACAGAGCAATTTATAGTTTATTTTATATATTGTAGTATGCAACAGTATAACGCTGTAAACGAAAAACGAATTACAAACAATAATAATAACAAATTAATAGTAACCGTTATCGCATAAGTATTCCAGTTTTCAGACGTTTCCTCCCATTTTTTTAAAAGAAAGTACAGTGACTAATCAAAAAATAGCCTCCCCGATAATACCAACTAGTTAAAATTGGCTACCCTGAGCCCTGATATAAATGATTGGAACAAGATTTCCAATCGAAAAATTATTTAGACAGAAAACATAATTATAATATTATCTTGATAGTAAAACCATTATTACATTCCTTGCTTCTCTCAGAATCTAAAGTAAAAGAATTTCACGAAATTAAACGTCTTACATAATGTAATATAATATGATGGAACTATCCGAACCGGTCTTGTTATAGGTATACGTATACGATTTTGTGTATCGGTTGTGACGGGTTTTAAATAAACGACGACGTTTAAGTTTGATCGATTGTATATACGGTCGCTTTTTGAATATAATAAATTGTGTTATGCTGTTGAGTCGGTGGCGTGCTAATCGTTTTCATATGAGAGGGGAGGAGAATATTAATATAACTAGTTATAGGTATAAAGTCATTTAACATATTTTCAGGTAGACATTGTATAAGTGTAATACTTGGTGCTTACTCCTTCAAACAAGGCCAAGGGGAGGGATGCGATACCCCCTCGTCCTCCACCCTTGAGCAAGTCACTGTAATTAAATGATAATTATATTTATAAGACGCGTTATGGGATTATTGATACAATATATTATTACAAAAAAATAAATATTTTGTTTAGCGGTCGAGTCAGCAGGAGCTCAGTATACTATTATCGTTTTTTTACACAATAATATAATTGGATAATACCTATTATCTTTTTTTTTTTTTTAAATAATTATCGCGTTTGATATGCCCACCTAAATGTTTGTTATACTTGCATCGACGTGCTTGCAACTGCCATTATGTGATTAGAGCCAAGAATTGTATGGTATCCGATTACTGCATATTTGTTTATAGTACAGCGTGTGCACGCACTAGTAGTGTAAATCGACAATCATAAGATATTATAAATTAATTTTACAAAAAAAAAAATAATAATAATAATAAATAAACCGTTGATATTGTTTTTTTACACCGTATTATATTCGGCGCTTTTTTATATACAAAAACGGTTCCGGACTGAATGACGTTCATGGCGTTTTTTCAGACAAATGCAGTTTCACGTGCATAATATTTTAATCCGCGAATGTAAGTGAGTGCATATATTATTATTATAATATTACGCGTGTATATAGAAAACACGAATCGATTATATTATTATTGCGCAATATCGTAACGCAATTCAAGAATATGCCGCCGCCGCCGTCTGATATTATAACATACCGTAATAACAAGCGGTTCATTATTTAAATCGTAAAAAAAAATAAAATAATGTATATACTTATATAAAGATAAAAAAAAAACACTACACGGGTTCGCGGTAATAAATGCCAATTTTAAAGACGTCGTCACATATTTTCCCTCTCTTTTCTATTTTTTTTTTTTTTTCACTTTTACCGTTGAAAGGTTTCCATTGCAGCTAGGTACTATTTGAACGCACGTTATTGCACGTAAACACATCATTACATACGTGCGTTATGCAGGGTATACACAAATATTATACTATTAGGTTTCGTGTTTTCGCTATTTGGCAATCATATCGCAGTATTTTATTGGACAACCGTATTTCGCGTGCGGTCGACGTAGGTAAAATTACGGAAAAATAATAAATCAATAAGTATAGTTATTTATTATTCATAATATTACTGTATTTATGCGAATCGAATTCCCGCTCGTAATATTCAACGTCGCTGCAACAACCGCATCATATAATTAATTGCAATATAATATTGGTAAACGAAGAAAAAATTCCCTGTAAAGAAAACATATCTTGTATAATATGTATACAAGGTCGAATAATTAAGTATCGATAAACAAAAATATATGATATAATATAAAAGCATAAATAAAATAATAATGCATAAATATATCTGTTATTTGACATTGTAGTACCTAATACATATTTGATCTATTAGTTTTACCTGCATAGTTTTGATTAAGTTTATAAAAATGTAATACATTCAACGGTTGTACTAAAACGCAGTGTTGGGAAAGTTTCTTTTAAAAAGGAATTCGTTTCCGTTCTTCATTCATAAATGGAACTCATTCCCTTGAGCGTTCCTTTTTTTCTATGAATATCCAAAAAAAAAAAAGATACCGGGGACGGGTGCAGCTACTATTGTAGGTGAGATTAGTTGGGAAGGTAGGATAACTAAAATTGGAAATTATTCTTACTCTCTTAAATCCTAATAAATTAAATTAAATTAATTTCTTAGTTCCTACCCTAATAAATGAAAAACATATTGAAAAAAAAATATTGCAACAACATTTCGTTTTGTTTAAGAAGAACTAATTTTTTTAACAAAGCATCTCACTTAACATGTGTCTTTTTACAGTCACGGCATAAAGGCATGAAGTATGATACCAACACTAAACAATTTCTAAACAATATTATCACTATAAAATAACGTGCGTTTCATTTTTTTCTTTTCTGATAGAAGGAACGGAAATTTGCGTTCACGTTCCACATAGATAGGAACTCTTCCCTGTTCCTCGTATCTATATTTGAAAAGGAACGCGTTCTTTTCCAACACTGCTAAATCGTGTGTGGTTTTTCCTTTCGGAAAACATGTTTTCGTTTAGTAAACAAACGCTTCACTTTGTCCATGCCATTTCTGCAGATTTCCATATAGTTTTTCTAAAAAAATTTAAAATATTACTGACGACAATATACTTTTTGTTGATTTCTGGATTATGTATTGTTGTCTAAAATTTGAAAAAAAAAAACACAAATAATACCATATTTTACCCTTACCAGTTTACCATTTTGTCTTTTTTATTTTTCGATCTAAATAGCATATTAAGTGTATATATTTATTTTCAAAATGTAATTTGCAAGCAATTGAAAATTATACGAAATCCGCTTAAGTCGATCTGCCCCAAAACCAAAGATTTTCACGTTAAACAATTCAACCGAACGTGACCGAGCTGAGCGGATCCATGCACAGTGTGGCACAAAATCCGTAACACGCGAATCCCCTAATGATCGCGTATTATTATATAATACTCAATATGTTGTGCGTTCTGCGGCAGACGTTCCGTTTCGAATCAATTATTGTTTTCGTAGTGCAAAAAAAAAAAACGAAAAAAGATAATATTTTGAACTCTGCAGTATATTTGGCCACGATGTGTGACGCGTGTGAGAGCTGCGCGAGGACGTCCGTGTCACGCGTGTGTGCTCCGAGATTTTGTGTTTGATCAATAAATATAAGATACCTACACGCTTCAACGTAATAACAACCGGGGCCCGTATATAAGTTCATATGCATTTCTATACAAATTTTTACAGTATTTATAGAATCGTTAAGTGCAGAAAGAGCACATGTTTAAAGTTTAAAAGTTTTCATAAAAGACAAAAAAAACTCCAGTGTTTTAAACTTATAGTTTTGTAATATTTTACAGAATGGCCGTATAAACGTATAGACGAAATCTAACATTATAATATCAATCATTATCATTATGAACTTTGTTTTTCGATTTTTTTTTTATTATTTTCAGAGTATTGAGTATTTTTGTGTTTCTAGAAAAATTGTTAAAACTTGAATATGTACCATATTATCTGCATTTAGTGACTGATACAACAGATAATAGATATAAGACACTGCATCATATATTCGTTTCAGTAGGTCAGGATTTATTATGGGTATGATATTATGACGTTTTATTTTTCATTGGAATTGCACATTAATAACTCGAGGTTGTTTACGATATATTTTTTTTTACTACAATTTGTTTATATAATTGGCCGCATTTTGTTGATAGTTGTGATATGGAAGTACCCCGGTGTACATTTTTTTACATGAGAATATTGTACCATCAAACAAATTAAAAATTTCTTTAAAAACTTAAAATACTTCCTATATAAAACATTTTGCAGTATAATATTATACTCAATACGTAGGCGGTGAAATTATTAAAAAAAAAAATAATAATAATATGTTGAAATAAAAAAAAAGAGCTGATTGGTACTGGGGGTGGGTGTAGCTATTTTTTTTTCATACTTAAGAGTGTGCATTGCGTATTTGATCATTTTTTATGGAACATTTATAGTACTGCCTTCATAATATTATTGTTTTTTCACGTGTTCGTATGTATTAATATGCAAATTTATATTTCCTGGTGATGACTTTTAAAATCGAAACCGGTCGTCAATATAGAAACACAACATACATGACCCAAGATATTCATTTTTTTTATACCCATATTTAGTTTTTTTTTATATTATTTAATTTTTTTTTAAATTTTTTATGTATATTTGATACATACATTATGTATATAGGACATATAGGTGTTAATTTAATTTCACTTTTAGATTACGAGTGTTTCGGAGAAAGAAGACATTTATTTTTCTCGGAAAAGACTTTTTATAGGTTTGTAAAACGCTCTGATTTTTTCGCACACTGCCCTAAATTATGTAGATTTTGTTCAACATTGTATTTTATTTGAACAATTTTTCGAAATTTCAATTACTTTTTTCTAAAAATTATATTTAAAAACACTCTAAAATCGCTCCAAATTTTTAATTGCATCCTATCTAAAAAAAAAACATACCAATTTTCGGCATAGTGGTAATTTATTTATTTGGAAATAAAATTATTGTAAATTATCAACGGTTCGTCTATAAAATCTAAGATAATGTCAACAAACACGACTGCAATACGTCTATTACGTATACTCCGCTCAGCATCGTTTTTTGTTTTCAACGATTTATCGTCTACGCTTTCGGCATAGAAAGTAAAATATCCTTACTATGCGTTACCTTTTAATACTTCCCGCCGCATACCCACGGTGCGAAATACGTGCCGATTTTTCGAATATTTATTGACCGAGAAAAAAAAAAATAATAAAAACGTCTCGTTTTCGTTGCTTTTGTCGATTTTCGTGTCAGTTATCGCGGAATAATATTATTGTTATTGTCGTTTTCCTGTGAAAACGTTCAATCCGTACGGCGAAAACGCTACGGTTTTTCACACGCAAAGTGTATGGAAATGAAAGAAATCAGAAAAAAAAAAAAAACTTCATCGCGCTCTCTCGGGTCTAAACCGTGTCCGCGGGGGTGTCGACAGCCCGCGCGCGGCCGTTGTATACCCACCTATAGCCGTCGTCGAGATGCAAATGACGCGGACAAAACAATAGTCGCGTACCCACCTGTATTATAATATTATTATTCCGTTGTATTATTATCATCGGGTAGACTGTTCATTGTGCACGGCCGTTCGGTTTCCCGTACGTTTTTACGGCGGGTTTTTATTATTGTTATTATTTATTTTTTTTTACCACGACGTTTATTGGGTACGCGCGCCGCGTACACAATCTCCCCGGGGCGGGCGGGCCCGGAGATCGTGCGCAGTCGTGGCGCTGCAGCCGCGTGTCTGTAGTAAAAGTCGTAGTAAATCCCCCGCGGGTCCCGAGAAACCGGTTTCTCGGCGTTATTACACATTATACTATTGTACGTCCGCGCCGCGGCCGCCCGACCGGCCAGGGTTGCCAACGTGCACGGTTTCTGGGCGCCAAAACCAAGGACAGTGAGCGTCGCTGCGCAGAGAGAACCGCTCGCTGCTGCCGCCAAACTCGCCGTCTCCCGGCTCTCCGTAGCGCAGCGTACCATTATTGGCACGCCAATAATATCGTTCGTTTATTGACTTATTGTTATTGATTTTTCATTTTTTTTTTCCTCTCTCTTCATTTATCGCTCTCGTTCAGATTTTACGCCGCGTCAGTGGTTAGTGGCACCAATGTCCATGGGAACACGGTCGACGTTGTTTTGAATAATGTCACTACCTAACCAGCGTAGTCGGTCTAGTGTGACCGGACGTCCCGATTCAGGCGGCGCAGTACCGCTTTTCAAGCAGGCGTCCCGCTAAATACCGCGATCGAGTCGGGACAGTAAAATGTAGCGAATTTTACTCCACGTCCCGCTTTCGTCCCGAATTCGAATAATGGTTCATAATGGTCGTATGTTATCATCGCGGTTATAGATATAATATTATATCACACTATGATCTTGACTCTCTATCGGCTATGGCCGTCGGTACGGCTGATAACGAGACGACGACATCAACATTTTCATTTCTATCAACCGTATCATGAAAACTAGTGTAAATATTTGTCCGGGACAAGGTGCCCCGTCTTGCCCCGATTTTTACAGAATTTCGATTCGGTCACTTTAGCGTGGTGCGTATGTCTTCGAGCCGCGGACTCGATTAGTCTGACCGCGCCTTGGGTCGCCCGTAATGCCAGCGAATCGCTGGAAAAAACATAGCCTCCATCCGGACGAACCGTTGATACGACCAAAACTCCACTGTTTTCCAACAATGTTGGCCTCCGAAACTCCCTCTCGCTCCGCTATCAGTCCGGTTCTTCGTGGGCCTTACGCTTTGAAACGACAACGGTAAATTCCCCAAACGGTACATTCTTGTCGGTGTCGTTGCTGTTCGACCCGGCGCAATTTTTTTCGGGTTTTCGAGACGCCCATAATGGCGTAGTAATACGCGCGTACCGTTTTTACCGGGAGATCAGGCGATATTCGCCTGATGGGAAAAATCAATCGAATCGAATCAGATATAATATCTGCCTCCGCCTACCTGCATACCTATCTACCTGCCTGCTCGCGGTCATTAGTGGCGCGTTCATTACAGAAAAAAAAAAAAAAACCGCCGTCGAAATCAAACAGCGCGTCTCATTTGAAACGTACTCGCGTCGTAATAATTATGTATAATACGAGCGGAACGCACCTGACCGTACACAATACACTAATAATAATAGTACAATAATTATTCATTAAGTCGATAGTTGTAAATAAATCTATTAGCGGATGCGCCGCCGCGGGTCGTCCAGCGTGCAGCGACGTTGTTGGTCTCCGTGTTAATCGATCCAATGACGCGCCACCCTATTTTGACGATGTCGCGCGCGTAAACGGTTAATAATCGCGCGGACGACGGCGGTTATTAGCGCGCGTCGTTGAGCGTCGTCGCGTTGTTGACCGGCCGTGCCGCGGCGGTGACGGCGGTATTACCGTTTTGCGCGCCGGCGCGACGCGTGAGCGGCGTGTTTGTTTTCATCGGCGGCGCCCGATGCATTTACGCGCAACGGCCGTTCGTCATTCGGTTTCGAGAGCGTTTTTCTGCGTCACGTGAGCGTTTCGATTTACTCGCGTCCGACCGAACCGTGGAAATTGAAACGCAAAGGGCGCGCTGTTCCCCGCCGCGTGGAAGTGAAACAATAATTTATAATCGATTGCTCCGACCGTGTAAAACACACGCGACCCCCGCGCCGCCGTTGCGCGTTCGGTTAGGCGCAGGCCTCCGCGCGTAAACGTGCACCGCGCATTGTACGCAACCCGATACGTCACAATTTTTCGTTTTGCTCTTTGAAGTCTACTCTCTCTGAGTTTTTTCTTCATTTATAAACGCGTATGCGATGAAATCATTTCGAACTTATTATTGTTGGGCGCAGTCGACGATCGACCGATTGTGAAAACCCGTGTAGGGAAGACGCACGCGATTGTAAACCTATATACATAAATAGGTACTGCCGCCCGGACATAATATAGTTGGAGTTTTTTTTCAGACATTCATCCCTGAAGGTTAGGCTATTTATATGTACTTTTTTTTTTTTTTTTTTAGAAGAAGAAATTTACTATCATATTAATACAATATAACATACAAAGTATTAATAAAAATAACGAAATTTACCTATACCTTTAAGCGGAGCTTAAAGGGGTGTAAAGAGTTATAGTACACGTGAGATAAAAAATTTAATTTTAACGAAAAATAATAAAAAAAAAAAAAGAGAAAAATAGAGAAATAGACATAAAGACTTAATAATACTACAAAATTATAAACATTTTCATATTTCCTTAAATAATACATTATTGATACATTTCTTACTATTAGTATTTACATTAAGAATATATTTTTTATTTATATAACACGATATTTATTTTCTTATTTTACCGTCAAAACAAGATCATAATCGGCCCGTAACTCATATCGCGTGTAGTTTACATAATCATGTCGTATACATTTTCAGGGGCGGTATTCATTTTCTTGCGGAGGGGAGGGTAATACCACCCCCTACCCCTTCGAAATCCGCTGAAATAAACACTGATACTAGTACGTGTAGAGACGACGGCTTACAGTTCTTTTCCGGGCGATGAGCCGTCGGATCCGAAACTTTCAATATTCTGAAACGAAAAAACAGCCCGCGTTACCTGAGTGAAAATTCTGGGGGGGGGGCAGTCTTAATTTGTATTAATAACCAAACACTTTTATTTATGTATTATGCGTATTTTCAAAAAACTTCAACGTTATAATATAATATTAAATTTTACACTTATGGTAACTAATTGAACACAAATTGCGATTTTATTTTATTTTTCCAAAATTCATCAGCAACTTTTTCTGCTAAAAACTTAACACACTCGTATACATAATCCGGATAAACGATTTTCACACATTAGATAACCGCAAGTCAGCTGTCCACAAATGACCGCGGCCGTAGTGGTTGGCACCAATTTCGAATCATAGGGCATAAATCAGGGTATAGTGTGATAATAAATTAGCGGAATTCTATTATCACGAAGTATAACTGCCGACAATCGAGGTGTATTGATAAAGAATCGACACACAATCGGCACACCTTGGCATACCAATAAAGAATTTTCGCGATTTTGAGATACCGTTGAATTTGGATACAATTATTTTGATTTGCTAGAAAGATATGGGGATAGTCCCGCCCTGCCCCTCTTGTGCGTGCCGCCCTCGCACCCAATCGTAGTTTTGGCGGACGTTATGGGCTGATTTGACAGTCGGCAACGCATAAATACGGATCAATACAAACAATAATACCACCGTATTCTTGTCCGAAATATAAAGGTTCAGTAAATCTAAAGTAATTAGCTGAGGTACGTTCTGCCTAATGCTCTGTTACAAACAGACTGCCTGGCGTACGGTCCCGCGTATTAGTATAGCGTCTAATGTAACACAACATTTGTACAAATATAATACAATCACACGATATACTCAAACCGGGGGTTCACAACAAGAGTATATCGGGGCCGTTTTACACCCTCTGGTTCCCGTGTACAGAGCCGAGTCGAAGCGCGGCGGCAGCGGCGGTGTACACGATACACCCAATACGGTGGGTTTTTTTCACGCAGCCGCCGCCGCCGTCTTTCGGGCGGTCGTGACGCGCGACGGCCGCACCCCCCACCAATCGGCACGGCCTATCCGCCGCGGCGGCGGCGGTCCATCCCGCGCACCTGTGCGACCGACGCCGCCGCGATACCTGTTGCCCGGCCAGTCTATTGTCATGTCGGATTCGGTCCGGTCCCGTCGTCGTCGTCGCAGCGCAACAATACGCGATACTCTTGCCGCGCGCCGCCGCCGCCGCCGCCGCCGTTTCGCGATAAAACAACAACAATAATATAAATAATAATAACAACAACGATATCCGTTCTAAAGTTCGCGGTACCGACTTCGGCGCAAACATGCAAGAACCGCCGCAATGCAAGCCCGCGGCCGGCAAGACGTACAAGAGACGAGCGCTGTTTCAAATCACCAAGGTAAGATCGAAATAATAATATACGGGAACCCTCCGCCGCCGCCGCCGCCGCCGTACACCGGTTCCCGCGCGCGCCGGTCACTACACTCGGACGACGCCGTCGGTCGCCCGCCATTTTGAACACTCGCTATCGTGCGCGGCGAGGAATCGATTCTCTGTTTTTTTTTTTTTTATCCAATTTTTTTCTCTGTATTCCGTTGGTCAATCGATTGGTTTCGCGCGATGGTTTTTCCACGCGAATTTTCAATAATATTACTCCTGTAACGTAGCTATTTTACACTCGAGAGTTTTTTTTTTTTTTTTTTTC